>KZ111613.1:0-122893 GCA_002120315.1 Hypoxylon sp. CI-4A | reverse complement strand
TAAAAATTAAAAAAAATTTATTAATTATTTAATAATTAAATTAATTAATTATTATATTATACGTAATATTAAATAAATTAAAAAATAAATTAATTATTTAAATAATAATTAAATTAAAAATTTATTTAATAATTTATTTAATAATTTAATTATTTTTTAAATAAATTATTTAATTAAATTTAATTAATATATAAAATAAAATATTAAAACTTAAATATTAAAAAAAGTTTTTTTATAAAAAAAACTTAAATTATATATGCAAAAATTATATTATAAAAAAAAATAAAGGTTAAATACTTTTAATTAAATAAAAAAAAAGGTGGCATAAAAAGATACTTTTACGTTCATATAATCTAAGATCACCTGAGATAATGATAGCGCTATTATTTCGAAGATTATTTTTATACCCGAGCTTAGATCCTATCACGGCATATATGCTGTGCGTAATAGTAACATTGCCACACCTGCGTTGGACTTTGCTCTCAAAGTAACTTCATCTACCTCACCCTCTACGCCGGCTCATCCATACTACAAGCTTTCACTATATCTATCACGATTAGGTAGGGTGAGGGAGGCAGCACGAGACATAAACTCTCGAGTCGCGGCTAAAGAATTACCTGAGTCACTGGCTGTTGGCACTGCTGCTTCTCCGAAGCGTCGACCGAGAAACGGGACGAGTAGTGTGGATTAGTAGTTGGTCCCATAAGTACGTTCTGCCTATATCCTAGACTGGAGACATACAGGATCACCAACGTTTAACAGCCGCGACCACCAATTCCAGCCATTGATCGGGGAATATGATGATAACAAGTACGGAATACAAGACTGTCATCTCGGACAGTCTAGAACCTATTGCGAAAGGGACTTGGAGTGCGAATGAGAACGACAACACCGCCTGGGCCGCTGGCTACCGGCGGTGTGGTGCCTCTAAGCTATTTAGCCTTGTTACCTTGTGTGTTACCAATAACCTTTTACTTGGTGTTTGATCTATTTCCATTTGGTTATGGGTTGGTACTCGGACTGACTTGTTATGTAACCGATACTAGGAACGAGCTCCAAGCCCGGCTCGATCAAGATCCTCTGCTCAACAATGTATCGGTTCTGTCCATAGACCCCGGTGTTATGGCTACAAATATCATTCGCCGAAGTAACAGCTGGTGGATTAGAGTCTTCATGTTTCGTATTATGGTGCCCGCCTTGGTGACTTTCTCGGCCCGCTTCTTCACTTTACTGAACCAAATTCTCAGCATACAACATTGAATTTAACTGAGCTAAGTGACCTAATTACTGGTGCAGTCGTATTATTATTAGACTGTCAAGACATGGCATTAAACTGTGCACATGATATGCATCCCATGCGAATTCCATGCGAATAACTGAGTACCGGTCCGGCCTTCCGTCGTACCTTCCGAGTGCAGTGAAAAGGAAAAACAGAAATCAAGTCGTATGTGATCTCGAGCGTTATTAAAACCTCTGCCATCTGAAGCAACGATACTCCTAACATCGTAGATCTCTCAAAGCATAATACCTGAAGAGACAAAAAGAAGAGAAATTGCCATACCTAAAATATCAGACTTTTCCGAGATGAAATATCAGGCGATGACTGGGGTAAATCAGGCAGAAATGAAATATGCCCTTCGACCCGCATCAAAACCAGTCCGCCCGTAGTATCGGATTTCTTCTCGATCCCTAAGAACACATGCCACATCATAGACAGCTGATAGAAACAGAAAAGAGCCGTTGTATCGTGGTACTTTCAACGGGCTGCTCGTTGCTCCGAGGCTGACTGAGAGGAAGGCGGTTCTTGCTGGTAACGACGAAGAGTTACCTCGTCATTCTTGACGCCTGAGATCTTGGCTCGCTCAATCAGCTGATTAAAAAAGCCTCCCTTCAGAGGGTCAGGTAGACCAGAGCAACACTCTTCAACTGCTTCTAGGAATCCAAGGGAGCATCGGGCGTGGTATGCATGCGGGGGCCAATCCTGACCGCGATAGCTCTTGGATACAACTTCACCGACCTTGTCTCGCAAGTCCATGATGCTGTGAGGGTACTTGGATGCATCAGGAGGCGGGTATAGGCCTCGGAGCGCCATCGGCGGGATCGCCAAACCGAGCATCTTCGCTTCGCATTCCTTCTGGCGATTCTGCTGGTGGCTGTTGTCCTTGCAGTAACGCTTTCTGCGGCTGGCATCTGATTTAGCAACGAGAGTCAGTAATTGCTCAGTTAGGTAGGGTATCAGCTCGCTTGACAAATGTCTCCGAAGTAATTAGGCTGAAATGATACTGGAAGGGGGAATAAATAGCTCTGGAATACTAACCGTCAGTGCCCATCTCCTTGACTGGGGCTGCCAGCGCATCCATGATCTTGCGGATCGATGCAGCTCGGGCATCTGCAATGAACTCTGGTGAAAACGTCAAAGTCAGCATCTAATCATAGGTCAATTGAATGGCTTGATTCATTAACTCACCGTACAGTCCAAGAGGAAGGTCCATCTTCTTGAGTGAAGTATCCTTGACGTTCACAAGGTCACCTCCCTCCTGGGCGTCCCACTTCGACAGAGATATAAGCATGAACGTCATCTCTCGGAAGAGATGGAGGTGGCCAAAGGCCCATGCCGCGTAAAGAACCTCATGGCAGTGCTCCTGGCAACTGGGGCTGGTGGAGAAGGAATTGAATTGCTGGAGCCACATGTTCACCCAAGGGTAAACCAAGTGAGTGCACTCATACTTGGTGGTGACACGAGCAATCTCATACAGCTGAAAACCGTTCACTTTCAGGGGGACCTTGTCGAAACGGTAGTGTACGATGTTAAAGACAACGGCCAAGGCACTAGCGTCGCCATCAACCTCGATAGTCCAGTCATCTCGATGGACTTCCATGGGGGCAGTGCTTCCGTACAGTTGGGAGCGCCAGGCCGACGATGCTGAGGCAATATTCGCCGAACAGACTTTGAATAGGATGGACTGCGAAGAAGTCTTCGCTGGCACGATAACATCGCTGTCTACGTGGAACGAGACAACGGTGCCGGGGAAAGTGGTGTCGCTTCCACCCTTGGTCTTGTTGGCATCTCCATCGGAAACGCCAGTCTCAGGCCGAGTACCCTCAACAGAGATAGGAGATGCTGCGTCTTTCTCAATCTCCTTGGTGTCGGCGACATCCTCGGGAGGCGAGACGGAATCGGCCTTGACAAGCTTATTAGTAAGAATCACAACATCAATAGTATCCTTGGTGGACTCTACCTCTGAGGGGTCAGCGATGCTTTCATCGACAGGACTGACAGACTGAGCCATGACAGGCTCGACAGATTGAGCCATGACAGGCTCGGGTGAGGTGGCGTCCGGCTCGGGGCGGCCAGGAGAAGGATCGCGCTGTTGATCCTCGCAGGCCGACATTGTCGTGTTGATACTTGAGGAGGTTAGCGTACGTTGGTAGGGTGGCGGAAGTCAATGATAAATATTAGAGACAGCATACCTTCGAGTATCACTAGATTACAATGTTGAAGAAAGGTGTCGACACGGGCCGAGGAAGTAGAGGCGAGAAATCAAGTCGCGTCGGAAGAAACGTGATAAATGGTGAATGGTGAATGGCGAATGGTGAATGGTGAATGGTGAAAATGATTGTGTTTTGCTGTCAAAACAGTATGCCACAGTAGAGTGAAGTAGGTAGGATCAAATCGGATAAAAACAACGACTTCTGATTTGTGGGTGGAAGATGTGAAAAGAAAAGAGTGGAAGACGTGTGAAAAGACGTGTGAAAAGAGGAGGGAAAACAAGAGTAGGACTCGGTCGCAGTGGATATTTAAATGGAATAAACGTAAGTACCCGGGTGAAGGTGCTGCTGTGCAGAGTGTGCAGTGGTTGACACCCTTGGGATGAGAAAGGGGAGTGTTAGTTCTGGGGAGCAATGGCCAGAGAAAATTAGTGATTGGCTGAGAATTTCCTAAGACACGCGTGATCTGTAGCTCCTGCAAGGTCAGATTCTTAGATCCTTATGAGGAGGTACACTGCTACATAGGTATTTGGCATGAGGTATCTTTCCATCTAATGCCGTGGAGCAGGCGGCAGTGGAGTGCTTATGGACGTAGTTACCTTAGATACCTTAAAGTTGTAACTTCCCGTAGTAACTGTAGGTAGGCACGCAATTGGTTTAATGCACCTGCCAAAATCGAAATTCAAGGCATCCAGTTCTAAACAGGAATGGTTGGTGTCTTCTACCAATCATAAGCTATCCTGTCGAATCAGTCTTCGTTAGGATCAGGGTTGCTACTACTCACCCTGGAACGCGTAAGGCATGATATGGAAATATCAGTATTTACAATCATGTTGATTTAATTCTTATATAGCCAACCGCCTCTAGAAAGGCACCCAAGTTGTCAGGCCATCATATCCCAACAGCGTCGAGCTAATTTTGATACTAAAAACCATCTCTTATATGTCATGTACTCCAGCGTCGGCAACAAATTCCATAGATACCTACCTCTATTCTCTAAATAGACAGTTGTTTGAGTTATCATAATCATTACCTATGTGTTACTTTGTAGCATCCAAATCACGCTGTTAGTTTATAGGAAGCCAAAGGAATATTTGGGTTAGGTATTGCTATGTAACTTGATGACAACGCAGTCGGCAACAAAGGGACTGATGTTTGATAATGAGACAATTCTCATAAATGGCTCATCTTTCACTGCACACTTCGAGTAACCGAAGAGTAGAAACATCTTATTGCAATAACCTATTTGAAACTCAACAAGAGGAGAGAACCGAGACCATTTAGAGATACTGTAAGTACTATTTTGTTTAACGCATTATGATGGGGGAGAAAGCCCAAACCCTGCTAGCTAAGTAGGTAATTATAATACACGAATACATATGAGACATCGCGAAGGGTTAAGTATATCTTACCCTTGATGCTTGACACTCGATGGGATCTTTGCGAGACCCGACTGCCAGTTCTTGGAGGAAATAAACCCTTCATGCCACCTCAGTTCGACCCGTATATCGAAATCTAATCTAGGTAGATAAGACCAATGATGCCCACAAAGTCTATCGTGGCTAGTCAGAAGAAGGCTACGCGTCAGATGAGAGACATCTCTGTGATCTCCCTTACAATTAGGCAGTGCCCTCTCCTTCTCCTAGGATTCGAGCAATTAGCACGTAGATAAAGATGATACCGCCAAAGACCAGCAGCTTGTTGCGACCGAGCCATCCCGTGCCAGCATCTCTACGCTGAACTACAGCGTCCACGACAGCCTGGGTCTGGCCTCCGCTACCGGCAGCAATGCCCAACTGTGGCCCACACGACGACCCACCACTCCTCGTTCCCGTGATTAAGTCGATGTTGTTCTCCGTCATCCACTGCCAGTTCTCCTTGTCTACCTCAGGCCACTCCGCGGCGAATTTGGCACCGCCGTCCCCGGCTTTCACATTCCCCTTCTGTGCTGGGTTCCTGTTGACCGATCCTCCCCCTGTTGAGTTCCACCACCTCGATCTGGCAGCAAATAATCGTCGTTCATGTGCTGTTGCCGATACCGAGCCGGTTGTCATCTCCTCCGATGTCATGAAGGAAAGGAGACCAATCAGGATCGTGGATACCTCCCAGGCTGGGTTAAACGATCGTGGATGGAAATCCGAGATGGATAGACAGAGGCGCGTCGATGGCTGGAAGCGACCGGAGGGTGTGTGCATTCGTATGGCGGGCGGCGCAAAGGGGTAGTTGGGAGGAAAGATCAAAGTCCCCCAGTATTGGCCATTGTGGTAGGGAGTGTCTTCGGGGCCGGTAATGATATAGTGCCACCTATGTCTGATTAGCTAACTACCTAGGGAGGGAAGGATAGATATGCCATAGGGAACATACTCGAGGATATTAGAGTCTGAAGGATGAGCACTAATGTAAGGAGGGGGGTTTTCGGATATGCTCTTGTATTCACGCGCCAACTAGAGAGAAGTCGGGTTAGATCATCTAGCCTCTCGGATACTAATTGATGGGTCGCTCTACTTACGCGCTTGCTAGCTTGCTTACTAGCCATAGTGTGGTCAATTCGTTGCGAGAGTATCGCTTAGAAAGGAAATGTGTCACAATGGACGGATGTACGTGGTACGCAACGTCTCCTGATAGTAGACGAACAGAACAGTTTTGACAGGATCAGTTGATTGTCACGATTGTAATGACGGACTAGAATTAGATAGATAGGAGATAAGGAGATTGTCAAGAGTTGACGAGTAGTAGATGTTACGTCTATGTCGAGAAAAGAAGGGGCTAAGGGTGTATGAAGTATGAAGAACGGAGAATAGAGAGAGGGATAAGGATGAGGCTGAATGATGACAGAAACGGAGGTTGAATTGGGGTCTAGACTTTAAGGCAGGTGGGTTGATAAAGACAGGGGTGTTACAATGCCCCCAACGGGTTTAGTGGGGTTTTCCAGTGGGATCGTTGCGTCGCCTAAACGGTTTAGTCTTAGCGCATGTGTACGGTATTCCATAGGGCAGGCAGGATTCAGATGGCAAAACTTATGCATGCCCTGGTCAGCCACACAAACTAACTCAGTTCTGCCAGTGTCTCTTGTGCTATGTACTGTCGCAATCCGGACCTTGCCGAGCTGCAGCGAGCTAAACCCTTGCAAACACTGAGCCGAATCATTTAGATACAACTTCGAAGCCCAAAGCTGTCGTGTGAGGGGGATTTAGTTTAAGATATTTAATCGAACAATACGACAGAAGGGAGCAAAGCCTTTCAATATTACCTGGAATGGCTCGTAACCCTTCCCCCGGAGACGACGATGTAAGATATTTACTTCAACACACGACCCCATTTAGTATGACAATGGCTAATATGAGTGCAAAAAGGTCTTCGAGGGTTTGCTCAAGTCTGAAACCGCCTCGGTAGAGCAGAAGGCAGCAGCAGAGCGAGCTCGAGCACACGAGGCACAATCCGAACAAAGGACAATCGAATTAGTAGGTTTACCTAACCTAACCAATGTCTCGCTATATCGAAGAGAACAGCGTCTAATTAATTGTCTTAGTTGTCGCAAAATCAAACACTTCCCGTCACCCTTTCTTCTCTTCAGATCCATGGCGCCAAACATACTCGAAAATACTTCCTCGACCCCTTGTTTCTTCCAATACTAGAAGGCAGCCGTGATGAAAGCTTTACGCTTGCGGATATGTTGGAGCAAGTGGGTGGAGCTGTCGAGAAGTTGCAGAAATTCGGTACGACTCGAATAACCCCCGGCTAATACCAGGAACACCCCACGTTAACGCAGGTTATAAAGACATATTCCACCCGCAGATCCTCTTTCACCTTTCTCGTCCCCCTCATCTCGATCCCTCCTCTTCTCCGACAGACCTCGATGTCTCCCTTCGAGTTCGCGAAAAGTCACGTCTGCTGCTCAAGACTGGCACGGACTTGGGCAATACAGAAGGCTCAGCATATGGGTCTATGCTCTGGAGGAACATCTTCGGAGGTGCCGAGTCTCTATCAATCAATGCTTCCGCAGGCACAAGAACACGCTCGGCGTATAGCGCCGAATTCGGCACGCCAATACAAAGCAATCCCAATCTACGTCTAAGTGTCGAAGGTTTAGCCAGCAGTACACAAAATCCTTGGGCAAGCCACGAAGAGACTCTTAAGGGTGGAGGTTTGAAGCTCAACTGGTTAAAGGACAACGGGGATCGCCATCAATTTGGCTATTCTGGTACCTGGAGACAACTAACTGGTCTTGGTGCTGGAGCTAGCCCAAGTGTTCGAGGAGATGCTGGTGACTCCGCCAAGAGCGCTATATCTTACCTATTCCAGCGGGAACGAAGAGACAATCCTATGCTACCCCAGAGTGGATACCTTGTCAAGACAGCAACAGAACTAGCAGGATGGGGGTTGGGTGGGGACGTTGGATTCTCGAAGAGCGAGCTTGAAGTAGCCGGAGCGCTACCCATCCCCGTACCCGGAGTTAAGGGCTCTTCTGGCGTATCGATTGGTGGTGGTTTCCGGGCCGGTTTACTCTACCCCCTTCCGCTATCATTTGGTCTGAATGGCGCATCACCTAGCCGGATTAACGATCGGTTTACCTTGGGCGGCCCGACAGATGTAAGAGGCTTCTCCCTAGGTGGTCTTGGTCCTAAGGATGGTGGTGATGCGCTTGGCGGCGATATTTTCGCAGCAGGAAGCGTCAACATGCTCATCCCTCTCCCACGAGTAGGACCTGATTCTCCCCTCCGACTACAACTATTTGCCAACGGCGGTAGACTGGTGGCCATGAAGAACAAGACGAAGGGCAACGATGCAGCCGCTGGGCAGCGCTTAGGTGCTGGAACAGTATTTGACGGCATGATATCTGCAACGAAAGATCTTAGTACAGGACTACCTAGCATTGCTGCCGGCGTCGGACTTGTATATGCACACCCCGTTGCGAGATTCGAGCTGAACTTCAGCTTACCGTTGGTCTTGAGACGAGGTGAGGATGCCCGAAAGGGATTACAAGTTGGTGTCGGGATCAATTTCTTATAGAGCCACCACGACCAATAGAACGGAAAGGTTATTTGTATAAATTTTGGACCGTTTACCCCTGTAAATATTACAACACCACTGTCTGATACTTAGTAAACAAATAGATCCTTGAGTTCTAGATACTCCTCTTCAACTTGATATCTAGTCGAACAAAGAGTGGAGAGGGGGAGGAGCCTATAGATAGCGGGGTTCGCCGCCATCGCGTGCTCCGAATGGGGTCGTTCAGCTCCGTGATGAATTAATAGCTGGGTCATTATTCCGACTTCTCCTACACTACTTTAATTCCTTAACAATGGCGAATCTCCAACCCTCGTCTAAGATTATCATCATCGGCTCCGGCGTCTTCGGCATCTCAACAGCATTATGGCTAGCGCGATCCGGTTACAAGGATGTAACTGTCTTAGACATGCAAGACACAGCCGCGACGGGTTACGACCCGGAGGCCGGCGTGGACTCCGCTTCGGCGGACCTGAATAAAATCATCCGCTTCAGCTACGGCGACGAAATTGAATATCAACGTCTCGCTACCGAAGCCGCCACGATATGGAACGATTGGAACCGCGAGATTGCCGAGGCGCCAGCTGATGAGCTGCCGGAATGCTTGAGGGATGGCGAGAGGAAGCTCTGGTGGAATTCGGGGATGCTGCGTATGAGTAGCACGTCGGAGCTTAGCGCCTTTGAGCTTGTGACGCTGGAGAATATGGAGCGGGAGGGGATTCGGGACTTGCAATTTAGGAGTGATGATGATGCAGGTGAGTTAATGACTAGATACCTGAATGCTACATATCGTCTTCCATTTACGATACTAAATACTCCAATTCTCTGATATGAAGATGTCGCTCGAGCGAAGGAGAAAGGATGGTCGCATAAAATTGATCCTTGTCGTCGCCAAGAAAGGTTTGGTGTGCATAAAGCAGTTCTTGATTCTACCGCGGGCTTCGTCTATGCCTATAAGAGTTGCGCATGGGCTCAGCATCTAGCAAGGAAGTCGGGGGTCAAACTAATTCTTGATCCGCTGCGTGGCAAGGTGGTTGATATCACGACCAAGGACAATCACCCCGTTGTCCACACAGTCGATGGCCTTGAGCATGCCGCCGATTTAGTTGTCGTTGCGGGTGAGTAGATGGCCTTCTATTTCTTTGCTTCGCCGGAAAAGAAGCCGCTGGCTCACAATTGCGTTTTCAATAGGCGGCGGATGGACCCCGTCGTTAATCCCCGAGGTCCAAGACTTGTTGGAAACCACAGCAGGTTCCGTAACCAATGTTCTGATTCCCAAAGACCGCCCTGATCTATGGGAGAAGTTTGCCCCTGAGAACCAACCGGTTATTACTTGGGGTTTTCACCAAGGTAAGGATGTGTACAGTCTTCCGAGAGACGAACACGGTGTTTTTAAGATCGGTTGGCGGAGAAAGAAGTACGTATTTCTCTCCCCTTTTTCGCCGAGTGTAGTATTGAAATGATGCTGACACGGTGGCATAGGTGGACCAACTTCGAAGAAGTCTGTGGGAAACGAGTATCAGTCCCCAAAACTGCCCGTGTTACGGAGCAGAAGGAATCTCGTATTCCAGTTGACGCTCTTAACGGTATCAAAGGTAAGAGAATTTGAAAACTCTTGATTGGGCACTGCTAATCTAGTTCTTCAATACAGAGTTCATCACGGTCAACTTCCCCGAATTGGAACCGCTCGGGATTTCGTCCACTAGGCTTTGCTGGTACACGGATAGCATCGATAATTCGTTCGTCGTCGACTTCGTGCCCGGACGTCCCGGCGTGGCGGTATGTTCCGGTGGCAGCGGTCACGGCTTCAAGTTCTTGCCTATCCTCGGTCGGGAAGTCGTTAAGATCCTTGAGGGAAAGGGGTCGCAGACGGTCTATGGTCAGATGTGGAAATGGAGAAGCAGTAGTGAGTCTAGGCGGAACGGTTTAGGAGAGGGTGAAAATGGTCTCAGGGTGCTGTCTAAGCAGACTATGGCCTCGAAGGCGGACTGGAAGTTTACGGGCTCGTAATAATGGAATCAGAACTATTCCTTTAGCTGCTGTGTTAATGACCTCCAGTAACAGGTACTCTCAAGGCGCCGCACCATTCCGATATTTCTCCCATTTTGTTTCCTTGGGTGGAAGCATAAGGTCTTATTCATAAGTATCTCCGTTTCAGATCAGCAGGTGCCCCTATAAATGACCACGAATCTTGAAACAAATTCATCTCTCTCATACTTACTATCTACACTAGAGGAGGCTCAAAGTCTCGGTCTAATCAAGCTATCTTTGAAATGGTAGATTAGAATTTCTATGTCAAAGGTAGTCGTGGACATATTGACACCAGAACAAGGCCTTTCTAGCCAGCACCAACTTCAAACAAGATTCCCCTATATACTCTTGTGTTTAAGTGTTTGATCTGCCTTTTCCGCCAACTCTTTCAGTTGATATGAGACTTGTTGGAATGCGTTGTCCTGGGGTCGCGCGTACTTAATCAACATGTTGTGCCTAACTTCAAGACCGAATCTCTCATAGCCTTGAAGGCAAGCAGAATTTTGATTTGCGAGCTGCATCTTGTTAACACGTGTTGTTAAACTTGCGAAGATGGCGACTTACAACTCCCATCTTATTTTCGTCCAGTGTATCGCGATACTGCTGGGGTAGATCCTTGACCAGTGCCGTGAAATCCATTGGCTGGCGCTCGTAGAAACAAATGATGGGCATCTTGAATTGAGGTTTATTGACAGTCTCGTAGAATGTCTGAACAAGTTCGTCGAGTTCGTAATTGCCGTCTTTTTTTAGATACTTTACCAACCTACTAGATGCTTGTGCCCCCATTTGCATTGCCATAGCTACGCGCGACTGGGTCGCGGTAACTACTCCGGGATGACTGCCTTGGAATGGGGTTTCGAGAAATATAATACTAATAGTCGACTTCAGGATTTCCAGGAATCTGCTGTTACTCTCCGATGCCCTGTGGAGTGCCTTTTGAGCGTTAGGTCCGAAGCGAAGCGAATATCTAGAGCAAGGGTGCAAGTAACCTTGGCAAGTAAAAGACCCCCAAAGCAAGATGCGATGAAGATAATGGGCCTATTGATATCGCCCTATTTCCAGTTAAATGTATAATTAGACGGGGAGTGGCTGGGTATTTACCTTTGACCTTTCCATCATCAACATGTTGAGTAGTCCGTCAGCATGCCCCAATAGCCTCTCATCAGCAGCACCTTGATCGTAGTTTGCGTTCCAATCATATGTGAAGATTCGGGCGTTGGGGGATTACCTCAGGGAGCATATGTGCATCCTTGAGCCAGTGAACGTTTCCGGAACTTGGATCGCCGTCCCTTTTCCATGCTACCCATGCGCTTAGCGAGGTGCTTTTCAATCCATGGATGGCAATGATGCTACTATAGGTCAGTTTATCGTGACTGGGAAACTTAGATATATGCGAACTAACTCTATGTCTTTCAAGCCCTGGTCATTTTTCTCGGGAGGAGGGAAGACTTGGGTGAGCCCCAGTTGGACTTCATCAGAGATACGATGCACCTCGGTGACTCCGAGCCATTCCCGGACCGCAGTATTTAGTTTTGACCTCTATACATCAATGACTTCTCATGACTCCGTGCTTAGACTGGATGGCCTGTGTGATTTCTTTTCAAGACTTCGCAGGGTCAGTTCAAGAACAAGTACGTGCATCAATTGTCAAGATTTGGGAGGAGAAAGTAGTGTCTTGTGTAGCGAAGGGAAATGAGAGGGATCGTATAAGTTCATACATCATGATTACGACAGCAGAGCAATATGCCTTGAGCGGCAATACTAAAGATCAGATATTGAAGGATGGAGCAGCCTACCTATTGGAATGGGGCTCAAGTCATCAGCTTCGGCTAGATCTCCTTTTTATTCTAAAGTCTCTATCAATTGGAGGCAACCCAGAAACTTACATATCTCTAGCGACTAATTTCTGTCTAAATAGATCGTTTGTTATTTCATCAAGCGGGCGTTTCGGAATTTGTCCGGCAGATACTAAGCAGGGAGATCTAATCACGATATTGTTTGGTGGAGGAGTCCCTTATATCATTCGAAGGTATGCGGCAACTACCTTTGTTTATGTAGGGGAATCTTATGTAAATGGACTTATGCATGGTGAAGCCATCCACGATTGGGAAAAGAAGATTTATGTTGAGAGAACATTTGAGTTGCATTGATGCCTTCAAAGGATGGTCGTATTTTGCGAGGTACTCGAGTGTTGTTAAGGAAGACTACCTAGGTAGTATGGCCTCGGAGGCGGACTTGATGATCATGATGATATTGACATATGTCTAGCTACAAGATAGCTGCGCGACCCCTTACAATAAGTTGCAGTACTAATACTGTAGCTCAAATTGTCCAAGATGAATGACTTAAAAACGCACGAGCTAACTCCGCACTCCTATCGATGACATATCCCACGAATAGTTTCTATCGCCAAAAATCCCATAGAATTTATTTTCTTTTACATGATTGTTAAACAGGGTCTTAACCAACTTGAACCAGTGCTATCTATGTTGGGTAGTGGGCGCTTAATCGTTGATATAAGAAGTCATTGGTGGATATGGTTGGTGAGTCCAATGCGACTCTAAACCGATCCTTAATCCTGATTGGTTGGATGCGACTATTTTCTCACCAATCCGGTAACTGAAGGGGGGAGAAGGCAAACTCCCCCGTCCAATTCTAGTGGAAATGGATCGTAAATATCGACTTGCTTGCATCAACGGCTATCGATTCGTCATTCTAAATGTGGACTCTTCGGCGTACGCATCAGTAGCGCTCATCGGTCACACGTGGGCCTTAGGGCTGTCCCAGACCGTTACACGATGCCATTGGGGCGTGTACCCCCGTTCGACATGCCACCGTTCACAGTCTCGACCGCCGATTTGACATGCCGTCACAACGTGGGTTTTCCATGTCGAACGAACGTCGATCGACGCCCGGGGTGGCTAAGATTTCAGTTTATTACTCCGCACGGTTCCTGTACATAGTAGGGTTTAAACTCCACGTCTCCTGCATGTCTTACCTTTCTGACATCTTCTCGTGTCGCTTGGCCATTTCGCGATGCAGTCAGGTCATGAATTGGCGTGTGCCATGTGGGCAATGGCCGCTCTCTCGTTAGTCTTGGTTGTCCTTCGACTGTATACGCGGATTCGAATCGTCAAGTTCGTCGGCGCTGAAGATTACATGTATGCGTTAACGGGTGTATGTCAACTCATCCAAACCAATCATTAGTGTCAGTGATAGTAACCCTACAATGCAGGTCTTCTTCCTTTTATTCGCCATCTTCATACAAGTCTCTGTTCATCATGGGTTAGGCCGGAGCTTCTGGACACTATCCATTGACCAGACATCAGATGCTATCTTCTGGACGTACGTTGCAAATAGCTTCGCTATCACCGGGAATGCCATGGCGAAACTGTCAATGGGTCTCTTTCTCCTCCGTGTTGTCCAAGTTAGGTGGCATAAGATTGCGCTCTGGACCGCTGTCGTCATAACCGCCGCCACATCAATTGCCCTCACCATTATGCTCTGGAACCAAACAACTCCGGTCAAAGCGAGTTGGGATGTGTTGCGAACCCATGGAACTTGGAATATACAGATACAACCTATGAGTGTTGGTCTCGGAGGTAATATGTACTCCCCGTGAATAGGAGTCTTTGGTGTTGACGCTGCTATAGTCTGGTCTAGCATCTGCGACTTCTTCTTCGCTGCTTTTCCTTGGCTATTTATTCGATCGCTTCCTATGTCTCGGCGGGAGAAGTTTATGCTGGCGGGTGGAATGAGTCTCGGAGTAATGTGTGCCATTCCCATTCACCATTTATTTCCCGCTCGCCGAGTGTCGAAGCTGGCGCATGGATGCTGACTTCCCTTTATAGAGCCGGGGCTTGCGGCATTACCAGGACGGTGGTACTCTCGCGACTCGACGTTCTCAACTATACACGTAAGTGAATTTGCAACGCCCTAGGTATTTGAAGCATCCTGATTAAACGATGCAGTGCATTTTGTGCCTTACTTCGCCTGGGCCGGCGCAGAGATTGCCACGGCAATGGTCTGCATTGGAATCCCAACCCTGCGGCCGCTGTACCTGAAGATGAGGGGGCTTGCTACAACATACTCGAGACGAGGCCGAAATAACAGCGCCAACATATTGCCACGATTCACTTCTAAACCACTGCCCCCATTGCACGACTCGGGATTTTCACATTCTCAGACGAACTCCATATCCAGGCCTCCAACGGCATACACCACAGTCCGGAGCGATAGTGTCGATGATATAATCTCGGAATACGAAAATCAGCATATGGGGAGGATTTGGGTGAAGAATGAAGTTCGCATCCAAGAAGACGTTGCAGAATGGGCACTGCGGAATTGATGGTGAGCGGATGAATATGAGAATTAGACGGTAGCAATTTGCCTCCTAGACGCAAGTCTTTTCATAGGTACCTAATTATTTTAGTAGAAGGTCATCTAAATGAGGTTATACATGTATGTAGGTAGTTAATACTAAACTGATGGTTTGATTGATTGATTTTCTTTTTCTTTTTTTTTCGGTTTGCTTACTTGCCTCCCTCAGCGTTGCCTCAATATGAGGTATAATAATGAAAGCGTCTACGATGTTCTCAGCGGACTTGAACTTTTCGTGGGTACTTAGGCTTGTTGAACTTTTATAAATAATCAGAACAATTATTTTTTGCAGTTTCAAAAAATACCAGTCTGGGTGACATATGACTGGCGATTGGGGGCAGAATCAATAGATTGTTGAGATCGGAACGCGGAGAAGAAACTAAAATCGACTAACGATGAAAACCCCGAATAGAGAAGTATCACTTTGTTGCTTTGTCATAAAGCCCAATTGCAGCTTCTCCTGATTCTTTTTTTCTCTGCGGCATTTGCACAATTTTAGAACCTGGAAAAAAAAAAGTCAGGTAACCTCGTTCCTTTTAACATCCACCTAGGTAGCAATTGCTGACAACATATAACATGAATATTGGGTTATATACCTGGGTAAGGCAGGCACTGGTGCAAAGTTAAAATTGTTGGGTGCCTGGTGTTATCAACTACCGTAAGGCAGGGATATGGATCGAATTTATCATCAGCCTAGCTGTAGTTATCTGGTACATCATACATGTATGAGCCTATGAGGTCACCCCGTGGCATTGGCGACCCAGAGCGAGACAAATAGGTACTGAGCGCGGGGCAGTTAGGCAGCTCACATACCTAACCCCACCTCGGATCTGACCTACGGCCGCAGACAGGTGTCAGCCAAGTAAGGCCAACCAATCCCAATTCGGAGTTAGAAAGAGAGGGAGAGAAAAAAAAATAACTTACAGGGGGGGACAACCAAAAAAAATCTTCGGACTTTTCATCCCCCCGCCAAAAGCTACTAGAGCTTGCCCCCAAACTTCCTCCACCACCATCCGTCGTCCATTTTTAGGGATACCATTACTCGGGATACCATACCACCATACCACCATCCCACCTGCACCACCACCACCACCACTCCTTATCGACCTAATTCATTTCTAAGGTAGGAATCGATCTCCCACCACCAAGGTTGGTTGTCCTTCGTCACTCATCGCCGAGCTACTTCATACTTTCTATCACGAAACCGATTAAGCAGACAAACAACCACGTTAAATCGCCTTCAGTTACATACCTACCTACATACCTGGGTATTCATTCACATTGCCATTCCGTATTGGCGCTCTTCCTTCCCGTTAACGTTAACGTCTCTCCCTAAGGCTGCTTGTATTAACAGATACCTTACCTACCAGCCCACCTACCTATCGCATTGATACCATACACACCTAATTCACTCTTTCTTCCGCAAGAACACACTACCTTATTCTCGAATTCTCTCCCGTACATTCATCCATCCTTCTTTACCAAGTCACTTGGATTGACCTGTCTCTCTTCCTGTTTCTGACATCGGGCATGGTCTAACTTTACCCTCATGACATCTTGGAGCTCCGGCTGAGTCGCAAGTATTCCGGGTCTATTGTCATGGTCACCACTGAATGTCTTGTATTCTGTTCAACATCATTCTACTGTGCATAACCCCGGATTCCCTGCGCTCGTCGGCCTTCGTCTCTGGTCCTATATCCACCCTCCCTTATTGATCTTGATCGTCCGAGTATCTTTTGGTCTGCTTTGCGACTGTTGATCTGTCGTCAGTGATCAAGGCTGGCGACGACCACACCAGCTCCATCCACCATGGCACCATACAAACCCCAGCCCAAGTCTGGGAAGGCCGCTCCCGGTCACGCTAAGAAACAGCCGTCAACCGTCACCGCATCATCCCGACCTATCGTGCTGCCCGCCATTCCGCTCCCTATGATTCCTAAGCATGCCAACAAGTCGATCAACAAGCACACACAGACTGCCTCGACCAACGGCTCTCCTGCTTCCTCCCTCGAGGCTGCTCTCGCCGGCCACGGTGATCACGGTCCTGCCTCCCATAGTGCGAAACCTCTACAGCCGACCACGACCTCTGGAAATGAAGTCAACGGCTCCAGTGTGGAGAAACCCGGACATGCCACTAGTACTCCCAAGGCTACCAACGGCACACTCAACGGCGACAACCACAAGAAGGGACCCGGTGCTTCCATGCCGCCGAACGGTGTGAACGGAACCAAGATCGTATCTCCGGTAGCTGGTGCAGAGTCTGGTCTTGGATCTAGATCTGCATTGGTCTCCGCACCGGCCGCTGCATCGGCGAATGGTCATAGCCACGATCAAGGTAACCAGTACCCAAGGCCAACCTCTTCTTTGTCCGTGGACGTACTCTTACAGCTCATAGGCGCCCACGATGCAGTCCGACATCCCACTTCGCAGCCCCAGTCGGCTACCTCGCCCACGGCTTCCTCTGACCAACTCCCGCCCATCCACTATCCTCAGCATCATCCACCGACCCACCTCCTCCAACGTCAGGTACCGAACGACCACCTACCCGAGCCTGCGAACCTCCATGGTCCACCCCACATGCATCACTACCAGCATCACCCTCGTATGAGCAATGGCGGTGGCGTCGTCTTCGGCGGGTTTGCCGGTTCTCATACCCCGTCGCCGGTTCCTCTGTCTGGTGGTCTCATTCCGCCTCCGCCCCCACCTATGGCCGTGAACGGCGAGAATCATATCCACCCGCGACCGAACGGTCATCACGTCCAACCCGGCGGCAACGGCTTCCCGGGTCCGATCAACACCCAAATTCGGCCTGACATAATGCCTGCATCTAGCCATGAAATGGTGCTGGCTCCTGCGCCTCTTGATCCGTACGATCCTTTTTCTCCCAGCCTCGTACGCTTCGGTCTCGACACTCCTCACAGCTTTCACGGCTCGCATGCTTCGGGTGAACCGAATGGCATTGAAACCGGAGTTATGCCACCGTATCCCCCGAACGGACTCCCCTATGGAGGCCACGCCCCTCACGATCATTCCGTCGGCCCTCCGCATCTTGGTGGTCAATTCCCACCCTTCATGCACCCGGCGAATTTCGGTCGTCACCCAAACATGATGGATGAGGGACTGAGAGAGAGTATCGCCTACTTTCAGGATCAGTTCGACAGCAAAGAGCTTACCGACTGCGTCTTAGAGCTGGTGTCCACTAAGGGACTACACCACCCTATCAAAATCACCGGCCATAAGCTCATCCTGGCACGTAGCCCGGCACTCAAGCACCACATCATGGCTGCCCGTGCCACAGACATGGGGACTCAAACCATCACGATCGAATCGGATGATCAGTACTTGCGTTCTGATGCCTGGTGGAGTGCGGTGCGACGATTGTACCTATTCCCCCTGCTAACTCCTCCCACGATGAGCGACGGCCTTGACTTCGCCGGTGATAAGATCGATCGGTTCCAGTTCTGTCTAGGCTACGCTACCGCGGGCTACCTCTTAACCATGCCTGATGTTTTCATGCGCGGCTTGCAGATGGCTGCTGACTTTATCACATGGCACACCGTGGAGGAGGCCCTGGGCTTTGTATTCGAGGGCACCATCCAGCGACATGTGAACTACGATAGTGATCAGGACGTCGAGCTGGACTTCACCTACGGCCCAGAGACTAGACTTCTTCTGGATGCAACTATGAACTTCCTTATCAACGCATTCCCACCGAACTTCGAATTCGACCCTACCGTTGCCGATCCCGCAAAGCTTGTGCGCATTCCGATAAGCGCCGCTCTTGGTCCTCTGCCAACGAACAACGTGGCGCCCACCATTGCCAGGGGCTCAAACAACCGTAACCATGCCAAGTCCACTCGTCTGAACAGCATCAAATTCGGTGATCTTCCGGCCGCGTACCCAGACGATGGCACCGCCCCTCCGCGTGGCCCTGCTCCTTGTTCTCCTATTCTATCTCGCATCCTACTCAATCTGCCCTTCAACGAGCTCCGTGCCGTACTCACGTCGGAGAGCGATGGCATCTCGGGCTGGAACACCGCCCAAGAACGCTACCATGCCGTTGCTGATGTAGTGGCTGAGAGAGAAGCGAGACGTCTCCGAGCTGTCGATGCTATCCGCGCTGGTGCTGTCCCCAACTTCCAAGCTATCGAGCAGCGACTGTCGGCACAACGACGCCATGCGATTGTGGAGCAATGGGACGTCCTCAACTGGCAGGAGGAAGTCATCCCACCGCGAGGCGCCGAAGTTCCTCGGATCATCCGCAGATGGATCCCTCAGTTCCCTCCCATCTCCGAGGTACCACAGCCGCAGTTACAGCAGCTGCAGCCGCCGCTGTACGACGCTCGTGATTCCATGGTCTAGATGGCCGATTGGAACTCTGCAATTTCCGTTCATGACTGAATGACAACTTTGGCTGGATTGGGGAGTTGAGATCTCCTACATTGCGTTACGCGGCACAAGGGAGGTCTGCCAGCACGGTGGTTTTTTTATTTCTTTTTTTTTCCTTATTCGGCATTGCGTTCGGTGTTTATTGGTTCGCTCAGCCCCTTTTCTTCATGAACATACTTGACCATGGATGGACCGAAGAGTCCGGCACGTTAATCATAACCATACCATTGTACACGCCTACGTATGGCACCTCTCTTCCCATCGCCCAAATAGCATTTGGAGGATTCATTTTCAAAAAGCATCTTGCACTATTGCGTTCGCCACGAGGATCCCGCCACTACAGGCAACAGAGCAATGGACAAAAATAAATTAGACAACACAGGATTAGGGACGAAAGATCGAGTTGATGAGACCCATTCGGCATTTTCACATAATACCCCATTTTCTCCCCTGCAGACGAATGTCGCTGCAGTGTTTTTGTTACTCGAGCATGATGTCAGAAAAAAGGCCCGGAGTTTGGAGGACAGCAGGTGGAATGACATTTTTAGGCCACCGGAACGTGTTTATCAGGGTTGATTCTGGACCCCTACTCAGGGTAGATGATTACGGACGAGGTGGTCACGATTGCTTTAGCATGACGGAAGGCGGATTAAGGATACACTGAAAAGGATTGACAAAGAGGGTGTCGTAGCAGAACCGTCTTTAGTAAGGTCTTCAGGTAACCTTAGGTCTAATTAAAAGTGTTTTCTCATACCATTCAACCGTATTTGATTATGTGATGCGTGTAGATGTTTTTCTATATTATACCTAAGTCGATATTGAGTGACTTGTCTGCTTGTTAAGCTGTGATGGTTACATGAAGGAAGGTTGAGGGATTTCTCTTTTTTGTTCTTCTCGTTCCTGAGGTAATTAACAATGATAACTTCAGTATTAAGTCGAAGCTCGACCTATCAAATTCCAAGCCGTGGGGATTGAAAATCTCATATTTAACCCAGGAGATCTGGTTTCGTCGACTTGAAATGTCTTTGTCATGGTTAATAGTCAGTCAGCCTTGGTCGGGCGGGGAAATGGAAGAAATTTCGGAGGGTCTTATTACGTACACCAGTTGACATGACGTCGCGTTCGAAACAGACGAGGGGATTTTCGATTCTAGCCAGTAGTAGATAGAGATAGGCAGATAGGGTGAAGAGCTAGAGCTCTAGGTAGTACTAGTAGCGCCAATGCGGGACTTGCGCGGGCTGGTACAGTACCCGAAGATCCCTGTCGGATCTCCAGGTCAAGCTTTTTTTCTGATTCTCGCCTCCTGGCCGAAATTATATACCTACATATGTACTGCATGTACATAAATGGAGGCTCCTACCCAGTTACTAAAGGTTCCTAAATCTCTTAGCTTGTCTCGTCTCCCCCGCGTTGACTAAACCGCTAGGAGTAAATACGGGCAGATAGATAATTAGTACTGGGCGAACCTAAGATTAGGTAGAGTTAGTACTAGATACTAGATAGATACTGGTGGATCCCCAACAAGCCCCAACTCTGTGCTCGGTGAACAAAGAGAATAATGTAATAGAATGAGTAAAACAGATCTTGGTCTGGTCGAGAAGAGGAAAGGTGTAGGGATGCTGATAAGAACCTAACTAGCCAGCTAGCTGAACGTTACAGGTGAAGGAGATTGCCGTTGGGAGGATGGATCCTTCAAGTAGAGATCGACCTGCTCTTTTTCTGTTTACATTTATTATTATTCTATTCTGTTTCTTCTCGTCAGTACGTACGATCGGAATAGGTGATGCATATGTAGGCATGTACAGCACATCTTGCTTATAGTTTGGTTATACTTCAAGTCTTACTTCCGCTCTCTTTATACTATACAACTACCAATTTCTATCTTCATTCGTTTATATACATACTACTACGGGGTTCGGAGATTTACTTACTCCCCTGTCGATTGATAGTACAAGACAAGAGAAAAAAACAGATGGTGTTATAACCTCCAAAACAATGGGCGAGCTCGAAGAACCTCGGCGCATTAGCGCAAACGACGAACGAGATGCCGCCGCGCTGGCGAATCTAGGCCATAAGCAAGAGCTCAAGCGGAATTTCTCCATGTTATCCATGCTTGGTCTCGCTTTCGCAATTCTCAACACCTGGACCGCACTCGCGGCCTCCATCACCCTCGCATTGCCGTCGGGTGGCCCCAGCTCCGTAATCTGGGGCCTAATCGTCGCCGGCATCTGCAACCTGTGTCTCGCCGCATCGCTCGCCGAGTTCCTGTCCGCATACCCGACCGCCGGCGGCCAGTACCACTGGGCCGCCATCATCGCGTGGAAGAATTGGAGTCGGGGCATTAGCTACGCCACCGGCTGGATCAATGTCAGCGGGTGGGTGGCGCTGACGGCGACGGGTGGATTGCTGGGGAGCGAGTTCATACTGAATATCATTGCGCTGCTGCATCCCGACTACGAATCCGAGGCCTGGCACCAGTTTCTGATCTATATCGCATTTACCTTCATAGCGCTTTTCATCAACGCTTTTTCCGTGCGGTTGCTCCCACTCTTCACGAAGGCGGCTTTTTTCTGGAGCTTGACGGGATTCGTGGTTATTAGTATTACGATCCTAGCGTGCTCGTCGCCGAATTACCAGAGCGGCGAATTTGTGTACGGGGAGTTTATCAATGAGGTTGGATGGCCTGATGGTCTCGCCTGGCTTTTGGGACTGCTGCAGGGTGCGTTTGCGCTCACCGGATTCGATGCCGTGGCCCATATGATCGAAGAGATTCCGCAGCCGCATATTCAAGGCCCGCGCATCATGCTGTATTGCATTGGAATTGGCATGCTGACGGGCTTCATATTCTTGAGCTGCCTGCTCTTCTGCGTGGATAATATCGACAATGTCATCAACTCGGCTGCTGGCCCGCTTCTTCAGATCTTTATGGATTCTACGAAGAACCCGGCCGGCAGCGTATGTCTGCTGATGTTCCCGCTGGTGTGCATGCTGTTCACGACGACGACGTTGATGACAACGAGTAGCCGAATGTCATACGCATTCGCTAGGGATCGGGGCTTGCCTTTTAGTTACATATTCGCGCGGGTTCATCCTAAGCTTGATGTGCCTTTGAACGCGTTGCTGTGGACTGCCGGATGGGTGGTTATCTTTGGGTGCATCTTCTTGGGATCCTCGAGCACGTTCAACGCTATTACGTCGGCCTCCGTCGTCGCGCTTGGTGTGACGTATGCCATCCCGCCATCCATCAACGTGCTACGCGGCCGTAGAATGTTGCCAGAGAACCGCGCATTCAAGCTGCCTGGTGTCGTTGGTTGGATTTTGAACTTGGTATGCTCCATTCCCCCTATTCCCTTTCTCCCTCTCCCTATTGCGAATATGATCCATAACTAACATGAGATGGAAACAGGTCGGCATTGCTTGGACAATACTTACCACGGTACTATTTGTCTTCCCTCCCGAGCTACCCGTCACAAGCGAGAACATGAACTACTGCATTGTCGCGTTTGGTGTTATCTTGTTGATTGCAGCGGGTACGTGGATATTCGATGGTAGAAAGCATTACACCGGACCACACGTCAATGTTGAAGGGTTGGAAAAGGGGCAGATTGAAGGTGTAGAAGCTGTACTCGAGCATCCGAGCGAGATCGAGTCTTCAACTAAGGCTACTAGCATGTCTTAGAATTTCTATATATAAAAAGTATATGAGGACGGTTCGAATGTTGGATTATTAAAATAATATAGAAAAGTGTCTAGTAGGTATATAGATACCTATGTGAGACATCGACAGATCATAAAAGTGAGACACAATATGTAGTTCCGAGTTAGCCAATGTCATTGCCGTAAAGAGTGCTATAAATTAGTGGGATAGGAATAGGAATAGGAAGGAATAGCAGCGGGAATGACGATGTTGCAAAAGCAGGAACAATCAAGTCCGAGCCAATCACCATCTTTGGGGTAATGCCCCTAATTAGTTAGCTGTATGTCCAGCTACCCCACAGTAGCTCACATGCTAGCTGAACCGAGGCATGGACCTAATCTTACGTAGTGGGACAGATTAGGAAGAAATAGGGTACAATGCACATGCACCAATTAATCCAATCTTACAGCTTCCGCTTTTCTTCATGCCACAAGCGCGACGATTGTGTTTCTTCTTCTTGTTATCTCATCCCTTCCCGAGTCTTGATCGATTACAAACTTTACTTCTTTTTTTCCTGTCGCACACTTCAAAACTGTATGATACTTCACATCGCTGCTATATACCAACACATCTATAATCCTAAATGTTTGTTCGTCTCATCGAAACCGTGGCATTATTTCCCACCACGATTCACCTACCAACCGAACAAAGAACACCAGTCCGTCGGGTGCGACGTCGTATAATTGCGGCTGAATTGACATGATCCAATAGTTCTCGCGCTGGCTGAGACATCCAAGTCTATTGCGCGTTTTCTGTAAATAAGATACCAAAACCAAGAGATCAACTTTATAATCTTCATAGGAGCAAGCAAGCAATCAACTGTCACCGCGTTGCGATACTTGCCAACCTACATATACATCAGATCGAGATCGGATAGTCTGGAGAAAGAACAACGATAGAAATATTCAGCAGATAAAACACCATGTCATCCGAAGTTGGGCCTTCGAGGCTACCCACCCTCACCCCACTCGAGATTCCCAATCAGACCGATACCGTATCACGCCCAAGGGCCAACTCCAAGTCGAAGCCTCGATCCGCCGCCGATCCTATTCTTCGTAATGCTTTAAGATATACCATCTCGGCTCGCGAGTATGAGACGCTCCATAGATATATCCTGTCGCGATCGCGTCTATTGAAAAAGAGGGCACCGAGCGTAAACTCTGTCGAGAGATACATGGATGGCGGTAACAGTAATACTAGGAGAGGATTGGTCGCGGACAAGGATGCAGGAGGAAACCGAAAAGAGAATGCGGTAAACGGAGGTGCTAGTAGGGGAGATACCTACAACGCGCGTGCTATTCGGGACTCTTTGCGCGTATTCATCGCAACAGGTTTGGGAATGAGGACGTACGAAACCGTCTTGGCAAGATTGAAGGCTCAAAAAGAGTAAGGATTTTGCGATGCTTGTTGGGAATGTCCTTGAGAAGGCTAACGTTTTTTTCAGGGCCGCTGCTTCTAAGAAAAGGCAACCTTTCTATAAGTCGTCTGGTCTCCGACTCTCGTTGTCATTATCTACGATCCTCTTACTCTACCGTCTCCTGTTCCGCTTCTTAAGCCGATTACGACTTCATCTGCTTGACCCATCAGCAACACCTTTTCGTAATCGCAATCCAAGGACGTCCCAGACGCTCACGTCTCCCTATGCGCCAGCGGTAGGCGCTAGTATCGCCGGTTTGGCCCTCGGGATATATCCTTCTCAACAACTGCGCGTAACAGTGGCCATCATGGCTATTTTCCGGGCGCTCGAGTTTGGCTGGAATCTCTTCGAAGACGAAGGCTTCATTTGGGGTTGGAAGGCTCGGGCAGGTGGAAAGGGGATGACCAAGCGTGAACGTCCTTGGTGGTGGGGAAGTTGGATGCTTCAACCCTTTGCTTTCGGACAACTTTTACACGCCGCCGTTTTTGATCGAGAGGCTTCCCCGGTTTCTTTCGTCGACTTTATATGGAAGAGTTCTACGACTTATCTCCACGGTGCTCCTAGCGATCTCCCTGCTGGTATGAAGTGGCCTAGCGCGTGGGAGGTTGCTGATAACTTGGCTCAAATGGCTAAACTGAATTGGCCGTAAGTAACATTCTACGCCTTTTGATTCTAAAGAAAAAACTGACAGTTGTGTAGCACGTTTGTGTCTCCGACATTGTTCCCTGACCAACCTACTCTCCCTTCGTCTCTTAGCGCTGTTGCGCCATTAACGTCGCGAGCTCATCCCCTGATCACGTCTTTGAGTTGTGCTACTCTTCATCCCTCTGATCCTTCATGTCTACGGACTTATCTCACCTTCTGGGTGCGCTCGTTCCCCCGAATGGGTCGCTTCTTCTTACTCTTCTACTCGGTTCTCATGCTACCCCGCTATAAAATGCTGTACAACTCGCCGCTGTACCTCCTGAACCGTCTACTTTCCCGAGTCCTCCGCATCTCGACCTTTGCGACAGGCGCCATATCCACGGCGTGGGCAAGCATCTGTTTCTTCCAGACGTGGTTCCCGCGCACGTTCTTGCCCACGCAGCGCTTCTTCCTAGGCGGATTTCTAGCAGGTCTGTGGGCTTGGGTGGAACGCAAGGAGGGCAGAAGCGTGTTCCTCTACAGCGCACGGGCAAGCGTGGACTCGCTATGGAAGGTCGGCGTCAAGAGACGTTGGTGGCGCGCCATGAAGGGCGGTGATGTCTGGGTGTTTGTGCTTGCTTTGGCCATCACCGGCGCCGTGTACGAGCGGGACGCCCGGGCTATCCGGGAAACCCGGGTCCGCAAGGGTCTCAGTTGGGTACAGGGTGCTGGTTTCAGAGATTGGGGTCTCGAGGAAGATGAGATTGAAGAGGGTGAGGAAGATGGCAAAGAAGATTAGGAGAGTGGAAATGGAAGTCTTTGGCCACGCAGGGACGGGGTTTTATGAGTTACGATGGGATGAGATATGAAATATTGCATATAAATTCGCTATACGCAGTACCTAATGTTTAAATAATTGTACAATGGATCACTATGATTTTATATGCGATGCGCCCCAGGTCCCTTTTACCAGCTACTAGATAGTCTACAGGCTTCTATAGGCTTTCGTCTCAGATCTCGTCAATGATGTCGGGATGCAACACCGGAAGTATTATTAATAAAAGTCCAGCAATAATTCTTGGACAGTCACTTATTAAGTTCCGTAGTTGTTGCAAGATCCGATCAAATGGCGATATACTATTCTATTTTCTTGGACGATGATTGCTTGCTAGGCTGGGGAAGTCTATGTGACGGCTTAATTCACGCACCCCTTACCTCTGGCCAGTCGTTCATATGAACGTCATTTACAGATCATACACCTACCTACTGTACCAGCTTATGTATACCCCTATTACCACCAATACGAATAATTACACTATAATGTTTTCATATAATCAACCTGAAGCTCTCTCTTCAGTCTCGTGGAAATAAAAACTGCGCATTTTCACACACACCAACAAACAATACCGACCGTGAAGCTGTCAATTATCCGGTCAACTTGTCTCATCCATCAGAGCAGAGTATCATGTAAGTAACAATACTTCCTGCCTCTTCTTTTTTTTTCCCCATACTCGCCTCCTCTCCATCTTAATACCACAGGTATGAGGTTAATACGGAGCTAACACACACCAGTCCACCGGTCTATACGCCACCTCCCCCAAGGCCCAAGCAACACAAGGCCCAAGCCTCGCCTCCAACGTAGCCCCCTAAGCGCATCGGCGGACGAGCTAGCGCATGCGCAAACAACGGGCCACGAGCGCTGCGTCGTCCCCGGACTCGGCTAGCGTGGCTAGTCCTGTTAGTGACCCCCGGTGCTTCGGGCGTTGGGCGCTAGGAGGAGGAACATGATGGCGCGGCTGCGGCTATGAAGCATATGTCGGATGCTTAGAAGAGGGCGGAGGTAGAGCGGCAAGGGAAGGGGTTGGATGCTGCGGATAAGTTGGTGTGATACTAATCTTTATCTTGTTCAACGTGATCAAGGTCAACTATAGTTATATTGGTAGACCGCCCCCCCCCTTTCCTTCCATAGTTTGGCCGCTACTTGAACAACGGTCGGTTTCTGATAGATATAAAATAATGTCCATTAGTTGCTTAGTGCGATCTGACTTTCTAGCTTCATCATCTATGCCATATATGCAATGACTTCGTCTTCCAATGTCTCAACGAGATCCATGGAGATCGCACACATCAATCGACAGCAGATGGCGACGAGTCCCCAATACGTTGCGTGAAGCTCGGTGCGCACGCCCTCTTCTTGGAGTGGCACCAGCAACGAGATGGCTTCATAATTCGCATGCCATAACACAAGCTTACTCCGGTAGTCCTTTAGCCGTTTCATCAGCTCTTCTAGGACAGCAGATGCGGCATTTTCACCCGCACTAGTCTAGGCCCTTGTACCATGATACACGACAGCGAGATAGCTAATCGGCTTCTGGTTGAAAATGAATCGGTCGAGATGATGAAGGGGTAAAGCACCTGCTGCCAAGGGCCCTCTTCGAAAAAGCATGGCTCGAAATTTCACAGATACTTGTGTGTCTAACCCTAGTTGTCAGATGTTTGAACGAGATCAGGAGAGCTTTACAAGGTAAGACTGACGATAGAGGTGATCATGGAGAGCAACAGTCGAATGTCAGAATCGGACTTGAAGGCATCTGGACCTTTCATGCGGACGAGGCGAGATGCGCCGGCGGTGTGAAGTGTCCATATCTCCTGCCGCGTGGATTGAAGAAGCTTGACAAGAAAAGAAAGTAAGTCGATCGGACTTCTAAGTGCAAGACATCCATCTCTTTCCCGCTTACCTCGAAGAGACTCAGCAGGTGAATGGCACCTAGCACACCAGGCTGGTTTCTCTCAACCGGATCGTCGATTGCTTTCTGAAGACTCCGCAATGCGGCGCCATAGTGGGAGGACTCTGCCTTATCGAAGAATGAAGAGGTCGGAGCCAGAACTCTCTTCGATCGTATGGCGACACAGCGGAGCGCCTCGTCGAGATAGGGACTGCATCTGTACGCGGTGGCGACGTAAGAGATAGAAGATGATTGCCGGCGACTGGCTAAACCTGTTATGCTGTATCTCTGCGTTGCAAGGATGCTGCATGCTGTCCACCCGCATTGGACTTCTATCAACGCAGATAAGTCGCGAATACTGATCCCTATCTCGACAGCTAGCTGCTCTAGCCCATTGGGGGGGGGTGATGCTCATAGACAATGCGGGTTGACCCGGTGGTTTGCATGGTGGTATAGCTGCTACGCTGTTTTGAGCGGACGCATCAACGCCATTTGCGTATGACGTGTGATTAGGTCCCGTCCCGACAACCAAACTGTTGGGAAGCTGTAGCAGATTCACTTTTCCCCGCACGGGATTTCCCTTCCTAGAAGCGGCGGTTGCTTTCGTCGCATGGGAACGAACCCGGGTAGTACGTGTTTCGCTGGTGCCTAGGTAGATGGTTCTGGCTTAAGTCGATCCATTCCATGTCGACCTTCATCGTGATGTGATTAGAGAGCACTGCATTTGCTACCTATGTCGTACCGACGGTTAGATGATGCCAAGTGCTGTGGTGGTGATGTCGTCGTGCGCCTCGGGTGATATATGCATATTCTGTAACTAGGCATTGCTTAAGGGGTCTGATCTAGCCAAGAGCTGATCTCATCTGCAGCGCAGACATATCATGGGACCCATGCCAGGGTTCCGTATTCCGTTTATGGCTTAATGTATAATCGTACGTAGGTGTCGCTAATATGTAAGCATCTTCTTATCAGTCTACGCTGCAAGAGGTTAAGATATTCAACCAGACGACGGCTGAATCACCTCATGCAGAGTCTGTCTAATAACATATATACTTGTCTGCCAGGTTGAATATGCCAAGAGCTGCAATATTCCGGCGGTGTAAAATAGATACCGTAGTCCAATTGCTTGACATAATCGCGGACTAGAAACTCCGAATATGGACATGAGAAAAACAAGGCAATGCCTTAGGAGGCTGTCCAATAGTCATCGACGTGTTGAAAAGAAAAGGCCAGTCCTATTGTCTCTGTTACTAATGTTCTGTTACTAATGTTCTGTTACTAATGTAGATGCATATCAATTGCAGGAGGGGCGAGGCCTTCCTTGATGTCATGAGGCGTGTAACACAGATTATAGTCAGAGATAGTTGCAGGAGGCGTTAATAGACAACATTTTAGGATGGTTGTACTGGGTGACGCGAGAACGAAAGCAAGCGCCTACCCGGGTGTGCCTAATTGGGTATTTCATCTAAGTAGATGTGTATGTGCTATAGTGTCTCAACATTCGGAAAGGTATTAAAGACCTTGGGGTTGAATCGAGTCGAGTGTTCAAACGAACTTTTACCTCTTGTCACCTCAAGTATAGACAGAGAGTCATGCAAACGGTAGTACAAGCCACAGACTTCGTAAGACATTAGCTTTCAAGATGTTTGAAGTACAAGAATTCATCAACAGGAGCGAGTATGGATCTTCTCGATATTCTTCAATGGGTCTGGCAATACTAACGTGAATTTAGGGAGTACTCGAAGAACCACGTTCCTCCTCCCATCTTCCCGGATGTCCTAGCCGATTCTGAAAGAATACGCACGATAATCTGTACGTCAACCTATTGCAGCACTTCCTTCCGTCTTGCTGATGATATGCCAAGTCTGTTGCTCGGACTACAGGTTCGATCCATTGGCCCTCTTTGGTCTCAAGTACAATGGCAAGATGTAATTCTTGGACATGACTAGCACTAAACTAACCAATTCGTTACAGATGTCATCGTTTTTCGAAATGCCGGGTGCGGCCTGCCGCGGCTGATCCCCGACTTCTTGATCGTCGATGATGTGTATAAATTCAAAGAGGTCCTGATCATTTCGCACACCGGTACGTCTGCTATATACCGAGTGTTCTGACCAAGGTTCTGATCAGTCTCAGATTGCGGTGTAACCTATGTGGACGACAACAACCTCCGCTCCAACTTAAAGAAGGCTAACCCTGGTCACGACGAAATAATCGACAGCTTACACATTGGGGGCTTTAAGAAGTAAGTATTCGGTCATCAATTCATCCTAGTCTTAGGAGCATCTCCAAATACTTATGATATACAGCAACTTCGACCGAGTTAAAGAAGACGTGGAATACTTCCGATCCCATCCTCTTGTTCGAAAGGAGCTTGTTGAACACACGTTTGGGGTGGTGTGTGATATTTTCTCGGGTAAGATAACTCAGGTTGACATACCCTGGTGCACGAAAGAGAAGGTACCTGAACCCAGATACAATTCTTCCCGATCTGTTCTTTGATATAATATTTTATCTACCTACCTACCTAGTTGCTGGATTAGTCCGCAATGAACATGAATACCTTGGGGCGAGAAGTATATTTAGGGGTAAGCAGTAAATTGGTGTGAGCTACATCAGCTGGGACAAGTTAGCAGTGTTATTTATAGAACTCGGATGTTTTGCTTACTGTTAGTATTATTAATCCTCCCGTCCGAGGCGTGTCGTTTGTGATTCACCTTAATAAGTAATCGAATGGGCTCTACAGCATGCGGTACCTCAGTCCAGACTGGAAGGTATGTAAGAACCCGTTTCGAATGAAATTGCTTCACGGAATATAACAGCTCATAGATGCACTTGAAATACGACGCGGCGAATCAGCGCTTTGGATGCATTTTGTATAGTACGATGGTACGATGCAAGTCCGAGTTTGTGGAGCATAGCGAGTCAACGGCAGCACGATATCACAAACCATGTGCAATTCCTAGTCGGGCCGGACAGCGTGCGCATGCTACATCTACTTGAACGCTATGACGATGGAGCTCGTGGGTTGAAACGGTCGCCTAAACTTTTGAGGTACGGAACCACGTCCGGATCAATCGTGATCAAAATTGACAAGTAGAACGAGAGGTGCATTGCCTTTGGCTCCCTGAAGCGGATAGAGAAGAGCAGATATTGACACACCCGTAATTATCGAAGTGAGTTGTTCAAAGGTCTGTTCAGTAATCTTGCTGAAGATCAACAGGATTCTCTAAATGTCGATTCAGCTCGTCGGGGTCCCTGCTCAAAGCGGAATAGAAACGTGGGCCCCTTTTAAGGAGTCGGTATAGCTCCCGGTCTAATTTTAGTAGTCATCTATCATTGGCAAACACTTCTCAGCCGCATCGTCTCTCCCATTGCATTTGATTTAACACTTTTGGGGGTGTAAGATACTTCCAATAATAAACCAGAGGAATAGGCATCAACCTTGCTCATCAAAGAGTAAGCAATTGTATAGAAAATAGTTCGAATTGTTTGATATTTGAAGTTTAGTCTTCACATATCCTAATACCTTATGGTGATGCTCCAAAACTCACATAAAGAAACTAACCGAGTCATTCGCTGTATGTAGATTTTGCTTTTAAGGGCCTAATAGGTATCCACCTACCTGATCCGGCACAAGATCTTGCAACGTTATTGGGTCAGATCATGGCCCCTGACGCCTTAAATGCAGCATTGTCGAATGAAATCGTAGAGAAGAAGCCCCCAGATCCACACGGGACACCAAGGAAGCAGCCCAGTAATTAAGCTTGTTATGGTTACATCTCAGGAGATGACGTCGCATTCCTTATTGTTTCGGTTTAGACGAACGATCATGAAGATAGAATGTACCTAGCTATATATAAGGCTGTGATCCCATGTCTCCTTGTAGCGTATGTTGGGAAATGCAGTTCGTCCATCTTGCATTTGCACGAAGCTCTGTGTTTCTTTAGTATCACAAGCAAGCAAGCAAGATGTTGTTTGGTGCCCTTACTCTCCTTGTTGGACATGCGCTCGGCGCTCCTTCACCATTGTCCGCCCGGGCTTCGGCGCAGGCCTATACATCCACATCAGATTCTAGTAAGAAACTGAGCTCTGTCGATGCACCTGTGTCTGGCGCCGGCAACCCCGGAGATGCTTCGACTTGGAGTTTAAGCATTGATGACTCAGAAGCCGGCCACAAACAGACAGTCACTGGCTTTGGTGGCTCGGTGACAGATGCAACAGTTACTGTCATCAATGCGCTCTCCTCTGACCAACGGTCCCAACTACTAAAAGAGTTGGTGACTTCGGATGGAGCCAACCTCAACTTGCTACGCCATACCATCGCAGCGTCGGACTTATCCGGCCCACCCGCATACACCTACGATGACAACAACGGCGATGCGGATACTGACCTTGGCGGTTTCAACTTGGGAGACCGTGGGACAGATATGGCCAATTTGCTAAAAGACCTAAAGGGCATCAACTCAGATATCACCATCCTTGGCAGTCCATGGAGTGCTCCGGGTTGGATGAAGGTTAACAGGGTAGGTAGCATGTTATTCGTACAATGTACCAATCTCGCTCACACTGACTCCTCAGGTCCTCACAGGGAATGCCGACAACAACTGGCTTGACTCCCAATACTACAGCCAATATGCCCAATACTTCGTCAAGTATCTTCAGGCATACGCAGATCTTGGCGTGACAATCGACGCCATCACCCTTCAGAACGAACCACTCAACAACCAGGGGAATGGTCACGTAACCATGTACCAGACAGCAGACGAGGCTGCAAGCGTGACGAACGACTACATCGGACCTGCGCTGCGTGACGCCAATCTCGACACGCAGATCTGGGCCTACGATCATAACACCGATACCCCTAGCTACCCGCAAACCGTCATCGACGGCGCTGGCGACTATGTCCAAGCGACAGCCTGGCACTGCTACGCCGGTGACCTCGACTGGACCGTACTCAGCGATTTCCACACCAAAAATCAAGACAAGGCACAGTACATGACTGAGTGCTGGACCTCGCCTTCGACGTCATGGTACCAGTCCTCCAAGAACACGGTCGGACCGCTGCAGAACTGGGCGCAGGGTTCGCTGATGTGGACACTGGGAACTTGGACTGAGGCTTCGGACGGCACGTTCGGGCCGTACATCGACGGCGGGTGTTCGACCTGTCGAGGACTTTTTATTGTAGATAAAGATGCTGGCACGTACGAGTATACCATTGACTACTACATGCTCGCCCAGTATTCCAAGTACATCCCCAAGGGCGCCACCATCCTCGACGGCTCCGGCAGCCATAGCTACGACGGGTACTCGGGCATCCAATCGGTCGCTTCCAAAAACCCTGACGGAACGCGGACGGTTGTCGTTGAGAACACGCTTGGTAACGACGTCTATCTCACGGTAAACACGACCAGCGGCGAGCAATGGAGCGGCAATCTCCTTGCTAATAGTGTTACGACTTGGATTCTACCATGATTTGTGTATCATGATGAGTACCATTTAGCCATTTAGTATTCATGTATATACTTCTCATCGTATTGCAGCGATAATAATACACTCGGATGTATATATTGCTTTCGTCTGGGTTTCCACCTTGGCAACTTGGCACTCTTGGCTCCGTGATTTGACATCGAGCGGGGGTGGCTTGGTACTGTATCACTTGTTCTTTTCATCATCAATCTTCGAATTGGCATTCAGTCCAGGCTTTGATTATATCAAGTTTCAGTATATACGATTCGCTGCTGTCATTCCTTATATCTAGTGTTTTATTTTATTTTACTATACTTAGAAATTTGCACCAGCTTGGTCGTCGAAACGCCAGAGCCGCGCATCCGAGAGATCGAGGCGGCAAGCGGCCAAGCCACCACCTTGACTAACGGCAAAACGAATCCAATCAAGCACAAGAAGAGGCTGATGATTCCCAACAAAGTGATAGGAATCACAGCTAGGAAGAAGTTTCCTAGATTGACATCTTAGCAGCAAGTCAATGATATAGGAATCGAAATGACAGCACGTACCGAACATTCCATGTCGTCGAGATATTGTCTGCCACAATTCACCACCAAGAACATGTACGGCTCCATCCCATGCGTAAGGCCCCTTCAGACGGAATTTCGCGTTAAACTGGGCACCGGCAGCCCATATTATTGGAATGCGATACCATAAAGCGGCATTGTATTTGGATGCAGACCATCCCGTTCGCACAGCGTCGAAGAAACTCGGGGCGGCGCCCATGTCCAGCGCTAGTTGATATGCATAAGTCTCATGGCCGACACCATATGTAATGCGTTCACCCTGGCTAGACCTCAGACGAAAGTGATGGTCATCCTCGTCACGAAGATTTACAGTGCGTTGAGGCGCCATCAAATTCAACAACCAAAGCTGCGCCTGCAGCTCGGCTAGAGGCGGGATGGCGCCATACCCAGGGCGAACAAAGCCAATGAAGCCCACGGTAGGGTCATCGCGGCTCCAGATTGACCGCACGTCGACGTTTTCCGGGACCGGATAGTGGTCCTCTGCCTGGAAGAAGGGAAACTCTTGTCTGTAACCTGTAGCGAAAACAAGGATATCTGGCCTGATCGGCCCGAGGGCTTGCATACGAGTATACTCGGGACGCCCGTTGTCCTTGAAGTGCATGATGCCAGAGGCGTCGATATGCGTAGGCCATGGCGCTAGCTCGATCGTTCGGCCTGTCGGAATCTCTTTCGCTGGTACTTGAACGATCGAACGGCGAATACGTTCGATAATGCCTGGATTTTCCGGGCGGTAAGGGGCGCTGATATATGGAAGAGCCTTGAAGGCTCCCTTGTTGAAGAAGAGTTTAGAAACGTGGTAATGCTCCTTGGGAACGCCTCCAACCCATTGATCGACACCTGCAGCCGTCCCGGAGACAAGCCAGTTGGTGGCTTTGATACTCCAGTCGTACACATTCCAGGTAAAGAGGTTGTCTCGTATCAAGGGGTGCAAACACATCGAATCAAAGAGAGGTGCCTGCCAGCAAACATCGACAGGGAGCTCGTTACGATTATTGTTGGATTTACGTCCGAAGATGCCGGAGAACCACACTGGACTTGGGACCATCTTAGAGTTACCCAGAAACCCGTCGCGATGGGCGAGAACCACCTGCTTTGTTGGTGAGGTCACGGCGAGATGAGCAATGTCGGTACCAGTCTCACCACAGCCGAGAACGACTGCAGTCTTTCCATGCCCAAACTCTTCACGCTTCTTGAACTCAGACGAGTGCTTAACGACCGGTACATTTTCAATGTCCGGAAGATGGGGGATGTTGGGGACTACATGCAGACCTGAGCAAATAGCGACGGCATCGCATTCGTATGTAAAAACTTCGACATTCGCATTATGCGCCTTACGATAATGGACGACATGGCCTCCTCCAGGACGCCGCTTGATGGCGATAACCCTGGTCGAAAGATTGATCAAGGGCCAGAGCTCGAAATGACTACAGTAGTCGTTCAAGTATTGCACATATCTCGGGGCGGGAAGGAAGTCGGGGTCATCTTCGTGGGCCCTAAAGTCAGAAAATGTCGTGAGGAATCTGGACGAGACCAGCTAGGTAGTCTACCCGTTAGAGGATGCGAAATCATCTAGGCTCAAATGTCTTCTCTCGCTACGAACCTCAGCACCCTCGTACGTTCTATGGGCGAATGTACCTCCCACCTCGGGTTCAGCTTCAAACAGCACAGCCTCGACAATTTCTCCGGGGAAGAATCCGTCGGCTGTTTTAAGATACTTGAGAGTTACGAGGCCTGAGGGACCCGCGCCGATAACAGCTACGCGCATGTTGGGAATGTTAGACATCGAAGGACTGGTCTTAGGGTCAGAGTAATCCGAGCTGAGATTAAGCACTTGACATAATGCTACTGCTGCGGTTTCTCGATCCAAGAACCCTCCCCCGCTCGCCTGGTGAGACTTCGGAGCTACATATCCAGGATGCAGCGGCCCCGTTCGGCGTTTTTGAAGGAATGCTCTGCTCCGGTAGGATGCAGTGAGCGGATCAACTGATAACATACATCGATGCTAACCAATAGTCTTGGCGAATCTGGATCCCATGGTCAACCCCGGATTACACAAGCTCCAGATTTCCCCATTTTAGACAAGCTTCCCCCTCTCCTGTCTTCTACCGCTGAAGATGATGCAATGGAGAACTGTCAATCTTGCATCTATCCCCTGTGCCGTTTGTCAGCTGATCAAATCCCGAAGGTCTTTCCCGGCATGATAGAAAGACTGTCGTTCCCTTATCGCTTGTGGCTCTTTGATCTACTATACACGAATTAACACGATCTACGTACGGAATACGCGTATTCCCCATGGCTCTGTCTCTAATCACCGTCTTGTCATGATTTCAAACTTGCCCCCTTATCATTGTTGATGTGGTACCATCCTATAGTTGAAGCCTCGAAAGCCGTTCAGAAACCATGGACAGGTATAGAGTCAACAACATCTACACCACAGCACCTCCGGGTTGGATTGGAGACACATGGGCGAACTATACTCGATGACGATGCGGATGCAAATAGCTGAGCTAGGATTCCTAACCTAGATTCCTTTGGCGAGACCTTTTTCCTGCGTTTAACTGCAAACAAAATACCGGTACCATCACGTCCAGCGTTTACCGCACCGATGCGACCGACAATACTCTCGCGGAGAACGTCTGGATATGGAGATGTTTTAAACACATAGACAATTGCCAAAAAGAAAGGATAGACCGCTGTCGCTGCCGCCTTTTCCGTGATACCTCCAGGCGGTATAATACTTGGCTTGGATGTATTGAGGAGATAGGCTGGGAGGAGCGGTGTGGCTGCGATACCAACAAGCATCAAGATGATGGATCTATGGGGCCAGTTAGATTAACGGTGCAAACTAACACTACAATTTACGGGATGCGATCATCTTCAATCCAGCGAAGAAGGTAGGTAAGTTGCAAATTCCGAATCACCTTGAAGCAATAGTAAGAGTTAACATTTTGTTGTTACAGACTATCACACGATCATCCCTCGTAATCAGATGAATACCCTCATTTTCGCCACCCAAAGACATACCTATCTGCAGCATGATCGGTGAGACAGGTATTCAGACATACCGTTGGTTGACAACTCTAGAGGTGGTCTCTATAGTGCCTAATGTGAGCCTAATACATGTAAGTCTCCGCGATCTTGTAATCCATAATAGCCACAACTTCATTTAGTCGCTCACCCATAGTTTCGGATCCGTTTGACGTGAACCCAATCATCGATTCTCGTCTCGCAATGCCAAGCCCTAAAAGCCTTGATGGCCTTGCCGACTATCCGCATCGTATCCCTGTGCCGATTATCCAGCCTATATCCACCTCAGGTCAAATCATGTTGTGTACCCTGAGTCAAGTGCCGCTGGACCCAGCCCAATGGTTGGCCACTTAATCATCTAGATCAGGGGCTATGCATCCACACGTAACAGCTGCGCCACAAGAGGGAGCCGCCAGAAGCGATAGCGTTTGCTATTTAGACATCAATATATTTAACTTCATCCTTCTTCTTCTTCCATATTCCTAACTACAAGCCTTTGACTCTAGCTATTACATCTACGCCAAAAACTATCTACAAACGCCAACACAATAAGCAAACATGGATCCGTACTACGACGACCGGGACCGAAAACAGTACGGTGAAGCCTCATCCTACTATGGCGGTGGCGGCGGCGGCGGTCAGCCCAACTATCAACCTCCCTATCAAGGTGGTCAAGGAGGCCAACAGGGTTATGGCCAGCCACAATATGGGAACGGATACAACTCTGCTCCTAACGACCCATACGCCGAACGTCAGAACAGCCATTCGCCCTACCCGAACGAGGGCCCCTACTCCCAACCGGGGGCTCAGAATGGCGGCCCCGGCGAAGAAGGAGAGCGTGGCCTAATGGGAGGACTGGCCGGCGCCGCAGTTGGCGCTTATGGTGGGCACAAGATGGGTCACGGAGTGATCGGTGCCTTGGGTGGCGCTTTCGCCGGCCACAAACTTCAAGACTACGCGCACGACCGCCATGAGAAGAAAGAAGAGGAAGAGAGACTGCAGCAGCAATACTCCACACCGCCACCTGGCTACTCTTCCGAGTCGCATCATCACCACGATCACCACCACGACAGCCACGACAGGTCAATAAGAGACCACGCTGGCAACTTCTCGTCGTCGTCGCACGACATCCATCTCGAGGGCGAGTACGACCTCCGCGCAACTTGTCGTCGTCGCGGAGGAGGCGACCAAGTCAGCATCCTGAACCTCAACGACGTGCTCAGCAACGAGGACGGCCACCTGCGCTGGTCAAGCGGGGGCTACGGTAGCAGCAGCGTCACCGTCCAGCAGGGCGACACTCTCAGAGAGATTGCCCGGCGCCACAACTGCGGCTTCGAGGACCTGGCTCGGATGAACAACATCGCCAACCCCGACATGATCTACCCCGGACAGAGCCTGCAGGTCCCCGGTCGGTCGGGTGGGAACTTCAGCTCTTCGGCTCGGGATATCCGGCTTGTCGATGGTGGACGGGTGCTCGAGGCGGAGCTTCGGGATACGCGGGGTGATTGGCATCTTCGCCGGATTGACTTGGACGAGCGTATTGGAAACCAGGATGGTCACCTGCACTTCGTTTAAGGTAAGATGCTGTGCAGTTAGGGACTGATGCGATAGACAGAAGAGAAGAATATCCTTACGAGAATGAAGGATGGATGATTAGATGATAATGGCTAGATGTAGTAATTTGAGCTTAGGGTATCTAGAAAGCAATTGAGCGAGAGGTAGCTAGAAGCACCTTGTATCTAACTCTCTTGTACCAACCACACACCTGTGTCGTAGCAAGTGAACATGTAGTAGGAAACCCCCTACTATCCCGAAGATACTTGAAGGTCGCGTTTGTTAGATAGTAGCCTGTACATCACTAGGTAGGTGTGCTAGCCCTGTCAGTGAGAATCGAGAGGGCGCATTATGAAACCCTCCGGTATGAAGAGTCTGAGGAGACAAAGGGACCTGCCCGTATGAATAGCCAGAACCCAACGCCAGGATAGCTTGGAGGCTCTTCGCGGAATAACACCAGATTCACCCCAGCCTATGATATGAATCGGTGAGCATACCTGTCTACGCATCATGACAGCGTTCACATGTGCATACTGTCGGAATCCATAAGATACTCTAAGAGAAGTCGCAATTACACAGCAATGAGTTCCTCATGTCTGTTTTAAACTTATGAATATCATATGGAGTAGGATGAGCTTCATATATACTATGGTTATGATTGCGTTGAGCGAGACAACAATTCTTCGCAATCAAATACCTACATCTGAATAAATTTAGTAAAGTGCCCGGCTTCGAGATACGAGGAATGCAGTTTTAAGGAATAAACATGGTAATTGGGTGATTAATTTCGATATCATAGCTTGTGTTGAAGAAACTTGCTCCGAGGTGACTTTCTCTATCATCTACAGGATATTGTCATATGTTGAAACAATATTACTACATTGCCGAATACACGCACAACTTATTATTATCAGAAGGAATCCCATGAGTTGGTTAGAAGCTATATGGTTTCAACTATTTATAAGAAGGTAGTCGATGGGAATGAATTTGTCTGGGCAAAAATTTAGTTCAAATGAAATCAAGTAAAACAATAAGCGTTCCATGTAAGCTTAACCTGACACAGTAAACTTGTGAAGTACCAATAATTCTTTTCTTAACTCTTATTAAAACTATGAGGTAGCTAAATCATACTGATTTTGTATTGCTTCAGCTCAGTGGGTGTCACAAACCAAGGTCGGTTGGATTTCACATTTTACGTATGGCTATTCACATGACGATACAATAGTTCAACATTTATCAACGGGAAGCTCTAGTACTATGTTTTTCTGCCTGATCCTTCTAAGATTTCCATCATATGCACCAGAGTTGTGATAAGAGTCAAACATATGTTAGAAACCCTATTGCGGATCCGATAACATGAATACCTAAGGAATGCCGTTTAACGTGCCTATCTAAGGCGCTCAAAGCTAGCGAAATCTCTACTTCTTCATCGCCAAAGGGGTTAAGAGCCAGTCTAAAAACCTTCCGAGCAGATTGGGATGACTCAGTGGAATATGTCAGATAGCAATGGACGAATAATCAAGCCATTGGCATTTTATATTGCGTAAAAGAATGCAAGATTAGAATTAAATCCAATCCGAGAAAAATCTATAGACGTCCCCTATCGCCGTCTTACCATCCGAGTTGGATTTAACCAACTTATCTCCGGGTCAAATATCTATCCGGTCTTTAGGATTAGTCTCCGGCGGTTATCCTCTCCATCACGTTATATTCAGATGTATACCTAGGTGCTCAAGTTCCCTGCTAACTTGTTGGCATGGCCCTTCACACATAAGCTATGCTGTTTGTCCTCGCCGTTGGTGCGCAGCGTAGAGAGACGTGCGTGATCACGCTTATGTTTCTCCTGGCTGGAGTCATGGTACTGGGTTTGTTTGCCAAGGATGGTGACTGTACCCATAAGTAGGTGCCGTGCTTATTTCGCGAGCTGGATCCAACATTTTGCATAAGGGGGAATCGGTGCAATTTCAATGGCTTACCAGGCATCAACATAAGGGTATCTAAACTTGGACCAAGTACAGATGTTGATTGAGCGACGCGTCATCATGAAGGAAACAGCTACCAACACTTATATTGGGATGTAGATGCTGGCATTGTTGGAATCTCAGGTCAATCACGCTCTCGGAGCGTGTTAAGAGTCCGCGGCCTTGTTGGGAAGGTAGACACTGTCTTTTGGACACACCTAAGCACCCACAAATTGGGTCTCTGAATATTGGATTTATGCAATGTTTCTCACTTGGGAAGTAGTCCACGATCTAGACCCAGGTACGATTGGTAAGTCAACAAGCAATCGTTTTCCTTACGCTGTAGCGTCTTTGGAAGATCGCTCAATATCTACAATGATGTGCTAGATGGGTTCTAGGGGTTAGAACTATTGCTAGTTTCGGCTGTTTTATATAATGATAAGTGGGCGGTGTTAATAGGGGTATTCGTATTCGTAGCATACATATCTGCTGGCATAGAGGCCGCCTGTGTGGAATGAACACTGAGCAGCTCCTGTGTACCTACGCACTGCTGATTATTCTTGCTACAGCAATAGCTTTTTGATGCCTGTTCGGCAGGTGTTATTTGTATTGACATAGCTAGGGGTATAATTGAGCGTATGGCAGCATCTTAGGTTCTCTAGACCGGCCGGGCAAATATATTCATTTTCTTACCATACCCAAGATACCAATTGACGACCGCTATTGGTCTAGCATGCGAAAAGCGCTCATAACTTCATGGAGAAGAATCAGCTTACGCTAGCCAAGATCTGCGCGTGAGAGATCTGGGAGGGCTGACTTGGCTCACTCCCATTTGGGATCTTCAGGTCAACACCCCCACGCAGGATATTCTCGCTGTTGTTCACGTTTTCCCGTCCCGGATGGCCGGAATCTTGGAATACTCTAGAAGTCGTGAACGCTTCACTGCTGCAGCTGAATTGTTGCTTCATGGTGCGTGATGCAACGTTTCTAACTGCTGTACATAGCTACCTAGTCACACGTGAGATATCCCAACCCAAGCACATATACCCGGTTACGAAGGATTCCGAGTACGAGGAACCGGCTACGACTAGGCCATGATTGATGTTCATTAGCCGACATTTAACTTACAGCACACCACTGTGATGTGTGCGTGATTGATATAAAACATTGTTTTTGATTGGATGCGAGCTGCAGGTTCCATTCGGAGCCCGGAGTATTGGAGTATGCTGCATAAGGTATATGTGATAGGCTCTCTACAGTCGATCTTGACAAGAGGTGCGATGGATTAGATCATAGATATCTAATAACAAAAGGGACCTGCGTCGTCTCCTTTCATGTACAATGTATCTGGGTAGAGCTCGCGATGTGCCAAGGCTCTAAACAAAAGCGCCTGGGATGTTATTTTCGAACCAGAACCAGAGCACGTTTGAAGACTGTTTTCAAGCTGGAATGGCGCGGGAGATAATTAGGTGTGCCGCAGATAAGAGCCCGGACTCGGGGAGCGGATGAGTGGAATCCCCGAAACGCTGGAACACGGTGGAATGCATATTCGTTGAACTCGGGGGCATATTTACCTTACACAAGCATCCGCATGGCGGAGACATCTCGGGCTCTTGTATTACATTCCTATCTACCTCATCGATTTAAAATAGTCCTAATCAGATTGTCATGGAATCTCGAATACAAGCTTTAGGTAGGCTTCCGCATCCATTCTTTATGGACATGTCGTAAAGAAAAACAAGTGTTCTGCGCTCTTCTTTTCTTTCCGGGTTGTCGGGCAGATATAAGACCCCGAGGCGTGCATGCGATGGAGGCGTGTGCGGCTCCTTAATTATTATGTCGAATGGGTGACCGAAAAATAGCGGCCGTTTTACTCTTCTAAGCCAAGTTTCCATCTGGGGTCTCCTATTTGTTGGTATAAAACCCCACTCCTATTGCACAAATAGGAAGCGGCTTGCATAAATCGCGCGGGGGAGCTGTGGGAGCCAGCAGTGGGAGGACAAAAAGTTTGCACTGACGGATTCGGATTCGGGGTCGGAGTCAGTTGTGCATGTGGATGACTCGTGATGTATGGTGCTCTACCGTTTCATGTCACACAACCGTAGTGTTATAGTATTTACACTCTATTACAATGTCGACATTATGCCTATCGAAAATATTTGGGAGTGGCTTAGTTCCCGTCGCTTCAAATGGCCCATGTAGAGCTAGCATATCGCATAGGTGACATTCCGTGGTAGTAAATGAGTCAATCTTCAGGTGGATCTAGTGGAATATGATCTAGATGCCAAGAAAACTGGCAGATTGCGCATTGGGTTTCGTCGAGTATTGTTTGGATGCCTACCTCCTATTCGAGTCGCCATGATGCGTATTAGTCGGTCTGTTGTATACGAAATACAAGCGAAGTAAAGCTACCTAGACAAACAAACCCCAAGAGGTCCTGTGATCTCCTAATGCATGGTATGCAATATGAATCATCATGATACTATTGTATCGGCTGAAAATTTGTTGCGATCCATTTCTTTCACCTCCTGCAGCTGTTACCCAAGTCCGTCAGAGTCTTGCAATAAGCGTACCTATCTGAATCGCTCAACTGGGTCTTTCTCTCACACCTCACAATTTTAGAATAGGACGAGCCGGGGCTAAGTATAAGATTGATAATCAGTTTCGAAGGTTGCGTATAGGCGGTATTGATAACTGCCCGCCAACCGGGCTGATGTAGACGGGTTGTTGGCGGGCTGCGGGCTTGATATAGAGTCCGTCTGGGGGACGGCGGGGCAGATTCGACGAGAGAAAGAATGTTTGGTACTTGCATAATACTTGTCGGAGCAGCGTCTATCCTTGCAAATCGCTAACTGATTCGCTGCAAGTCATCTGGTCGAGACCCTGATAATTACAGCTAGCGTCTGTGTGTGGCCCTTTGTAGTCTTCATGTACACGCCACGCCGCCTACGTTCAGTTGTAGTTCGCTTTCACAAATCCCCCCCTAAACGTAACGGAGAGGGTCTAACGGTTCCAGCTGAGAAGCTTGCATAACTCCGCCTGAATCAACTATTTTTTCGTCATGTCGAGTTATCCACCCGACGGGAGTCCCAAGCACGCGGGCTCCCGAAAAGCTCGCCCCTGGTTCGTCTGGGCTGGTTTTTTTTTTCTAGAGCTACCGTACCTTACAAGTAAAGGAGTGGATGGGGTATAGGCGAAGAGAAGTATAGTGTAAGCTCATGTCGGTAAGGTTTTGCACCCATGCGAACCGCCTGGAATACTTACTACTTGATGTACCTACCTACTATGTACTGAAAAAAAGCCGAATCGAGGACCCTGAACAATACGAAAACGAGGCGAATAATATTAAAACCATCCCCCGTCCAAGCTATTACTTTTTTTCTTCCTCCATCAGCTCAGCGAAGTATTCACTTGGGTGGGAGTGCTTAGTCTGACACCTTTTCACGGCGAACCCTCAGCAGTTTTAATTATTCAGGGCCAGCATCTTCTTTCTCTCCTTACCTTTTTACTACCTTTATAATACTACCTCTTAATATCCTAACCTCCCCGTACCTAGTAATAATTATACGCGACGTCCCGCTCAGCATTAGCGCCAACCTCGTGCATAATAAAGCCTATTGTTATTCGACCCAAATAGGCAATTCACAAACAAATTAACAACGCCGCGATAGTTGGGAATAGGATCAGAACAGAACAGAACAGCGGCTGCTTGGGTGTCCGGTGGCATTTCCGCCAACCTTTGCAACATGTCCTTCGTGGGCAGTCCATTCGGTAGCTACGATCGCACAGCTCAAGCATCGGGTGCGCCACACTTAATGTCTCAACACAGCGAGGAGGTGGAGGAGAAGGCGACGACGACGAAGACGCAAGATGAGAAGATAGAACGAGGAACGACGGCGGGTTCGAGCAATGCGACACAAGTGGAGGACGACTCCGAATTGGAGAGGCGCGAGTCTATCGTACACGAGCTAGCGCGCAGATACACCACCCAGTCGCATGCCACAGGAGCTGATGGGCGGAACCCCTACCTGGATGCGGGAGAGGATTCGCCTGTAAACCCCCACTCGTCCAAGTTCAATGCGCGAGCGTGGGCCAAGTCCGTCGTGCAGCTGGCCGATCGTGAGGGTCAGCAATTCCGAACGGCTGGTGTTACCTTCCAGAACCTGAACGTCCACGGTTTCGGTGCCGCCACCGATTACCAGAAGGATGTCGGTAACGTCTGGTTGGAAGGTCTCGGACTCGCACGCAAAGCTCTCGGACAAGGGCAACGAAAAATCGACATTCTGCGCAGCTTCGATGGTGTGGTCCATAAGGGTGAGATGTTGGTCGTCTTGGGTCCTCCGGGTTCCGGATGTTCGACATTCTTGAAGACTATTGCCGGCGAGACCAATGGTATCTACCTTGACGAGAATTCGTATTTCAACTACCAAGGTGAGTAGAATTGGTCCCATAGTGTCTCAGAATTTCGAATTGGAAGCTAATTTCAACAGGTTTGACTGCTCATGAGATGCACACGAAGCACCGAGGTGAGGCCATCTACACAGCTGAGGTGGATGTCCACTTCCCCATGTTGACTGTCGGTGACACCTTAACCTTCGCCGCACAGGCTCGTGCTCCGCGACATCTTCCTCCTGGAGTTGACAGGGCCACCTACTCGACTCACTTGAGGGATGTCACCATGGCCATGTTCGGTATCTCCCACACCGTAAACACGCGTGTTGGTAACGAGTACGTGCGTGGTGTATCGGGTGGTGAGCGTAAGCGTGTGACCATCTCCGAAGCTGCTCTCAGCCGCGCGCCTCTGCAGTGCTGGGATAACAGTACCCGAGGTCTGGACAGTGCCAACGCTGTTGAGTTCTGTAAGACTCTCCGAACCCAGACCGAGCTCTTCGGTACTACCGCCTGCGTTTCGATCTACCAGGCACCTCAGACCGCCTACGACTGCTTCGATAAGGCTCTTGTCCTGTATGAGGGTCGCCAGATCTTCTTCGGTCGTGCTGAAGAGGCTAAGCAGTACTTCGTCAACCTTGGTTTCGAGTGCCCCGCTCGCCAGACCACTCCTGATTTCCTGACCTCCATGACGAGTCCTATCGAGCGAGTTGTTCGACCTGGATTCGAGGGCAGGGCTCCCCGAACACCGGATGAGTTCGCCGCTGCCTGGAAGAAGAGCGCTGAATACGAAGCTCTTCAGGTTGAGATTGAGGCGTACAAGTCCGAGCACCCTCTGAACGGACCCGACGCCGAGGCTTTCCGTGCCTCTAAGAGACAACAGCAGGCTGCTTCCCAGCGAGCTGGATCTCCCTACACCCTGTCCTACGGCCAACAGATTCGATTGTGCCTGTGGCGTGGTTGGCAACGTCTAAAGGGTGACCCTAGTTTGACAATCGGTGCTCTCATCGGTAACTTCGTCATGTCTCTCATCGTTGGTAGTGTGTTCTACAATCTTCAGCCGAACACGTCCAGTTTCTTTCAACGTACCGCCCTACTCTTCTTCGCCTGTCTCATGAACGCTTTCGCTAGCGCTTTGGAAGTGAGTTGACCAGACAATCATTATCATCGGGAACTTCAATACTGACATCTGCTAGATTCTTACCCTGTATGCTCAACGACCGATTGTGGAAAAGCATAGCCGTTATGCTCTGTATCACCCTTCCGCGGAAGCCGTCGCCTCTATGCTTTGTGATATGCCGTACAAGATTGCCAACTCGATCGTCTTCAATCTGGCATTGTACTTCATAACGAATCTGCGTCGCGAGCCGGGAGCGTTCTTCTTTTTCCTGCTCATCACCTTCTTCACTGTCATGGTTATGAGTATGATCTTCCGAACGATCGCCTCGTCCTCCAGAACCCTGTCGCAGGCTATGGTACCGGCTGCTCTGCTCATTCTCGACCTTGTCATCTTCACTGGTTTCGTCATCCCGATCGATTACATGCTTGGCTGGTGCCGCTGGCTCAACTACCTGGATCCCTTGGCTTATGCTTTCGAATCTCTGATGGTGAACGAGTTCCACAACCGCGACTTCACATGCACTGAGTTCACGCCGAGCGCAAGTGTTCCCGGATTTGATAACGTCGGTGCGATGAACCATGCCTGCAGTACCACTGGCAGTGTCCCTGGAAGCCCGTTCGTTAACGGTGACACGTACATCGGCACCTCGTTCCAGTACTACCACGCTCACAAGTGGCGCAACTTTGGTATCCTGATCGGTTTCATGCTGTTCTTCTTGGGTACCTACATGGTCGCTGCCGAACTTGTCTCCGAGAAGAAGTCTAAGGGCGAAGTCCTGGTTTTCCGACGTGGCCACAAGCCCGCCCAGTTCAAGGAGAAGAAGGGAGACGTCGAGGAAGGAGAAGGCCCCCGTGTTGGCCCTTCTGTCACCAATGCTAGCCGCGCCAATGCCAACGCCGCTATTAATAAGGAGACCGGTGCTATTACTGAACAGTCGAGTGTTTTCCACTGGAATGATGTCTGCTACGATGTTAAGATCAAGGGCGAGCCTAGACGTATTCTTGATCACGTTGACGGTTGGGTTAAGCCTGGTACTCTGACTGCTCTTATGGGTGTCTCTGGTGCCGGTAAGACTACGCTTCTGGATACCTTGGCCGACCGTATCACTATGGGTGTTATTACCGGTGAGATGCTTGTCGATGGTCACCTCCGCGATCACTCATTCCAGCGCAAGACCGGTTACGTCCAGCAACAGGATCTCCATCTGTCTACCACCACCGTCCGTGAAGCCCTGAACTTCTCTGCCCTCCTTCGTCAGCCTGCCGATGTCCCGCGTGCCGAGAAGCTGGCCTACGTTGATGAAGTCATTCGTCTCTTGGATATGGAAGAATATGCTGATGCTGTTGTCGGTGTCCTTGGTGAAGGTCTCAACGTTGAGCAGCGCAAGCGTCTTACTATCGGTGTTGAACTCGCTGCTAAGCCCCCTCTATTGCTCTTCGTCGATGAGCCTACCTCCGGTCTTGACTCTCAAACCTCATGGGCTATTCTGGATCTCCTTGAGAAGCTCACCAAGAGCGGACAGGCTATTCTCTGCACCATCCACCAGCCTTCAGCCATGTTGTTCCAGCGCTTCGATCGTCTGCTTTTCCTAGCCAAGGGTGGAAGAACTGTCTACTTCGGTGATATCGGCGAGAACTCCAAGACGCTGACCGACTACTTCGAACGCAACGGTGCCCCTCCTTGCCCTCCTGAGGCTAACCCTGCTGAATGGATGTTGGATGCTATTGGTGCTGCACCTGGTAGTTCTACCGAAGTCGACTGGTTCGAGACCTGGCGTAACAGCGCCGAGTACCGATCAGTGCAGACCGAGCTGCAGCAACTGAAGGATCATGCTTCGTCCGGCCCTATTCCTGTTGAAGACCCTCTGTCCTACCGTGAACATGCCGCTAGTTTCCCCACTCAATTGCGGGAGGTCACCCACCGTGTCTTCCAGCAGTACTGGCGAACTCCCTCGTACATCTACTCCAAGGCCAGTCTTTGTATTCTCGTCGCTCTCTTTATCGGTTTTGTCTTCTTCAACGCCAAGAACACCATCCAAGGTCTCCAGAACCAGATGTTCGCCATCTTCAACTTGCTCACTGTCTTCGGTCAACTCGTCCAGCAGACCATGCCGCATTTCGTCGTCCAGAGATCGCTTTACGAAGTGCGTGAACGGCCTTCGAAGGTCTACGGCTGGAAGGTCTTCATGCTGTCCCAGATCATTGTCGAACTCCCCTGGAATACTCTCATGGCTGCCCTCATGTACTTCTGTTGGTACTACCCAGTTGGTTTGTACAGGAACGCCGAGGCTGCCGACCAGGTTGCTGAGCGTGGTGCCTTGATGTTCCTACTGCTGCTGGCCTTCCTGCTATTCACTTCAACCTTCACGGATATGATCATTGCCGCTTTCGACACAGCCGAGGCCGGTGGTAACATTGCCAACCTTCTCTTCATGATGTGTCTGATCTTCTGTGGTGTCCTCGCCAGCCCCAGCCAGTTCCCTCACTTCTGGATCTTCATGTACAGAGTCAGTCCGTTCTCATACCTGGTATCAGCCATGTTATCAGTAGCAGTCGGAAATACCACAGTCCAGTGCGCCAACAACGAGTTCGTGCACTTCGATCCCCCTGACGGCATGACATGCAACCAGTACCTTGACGCGTATGCCAACGCTACCGGTGGCTACCTCGAGGATGGTACTGGCCCTCGCATGAGCGACTGCAGCTACTGCACTGTTCACTACACAAACACATACCTGGCCAGTGCCGGTTCCTACTATGGTAAGCTTTCCCCTTTCTCTCATCCGAAACAACGATTTATGCTAACTCTGTCGCAGAGGACCGATGGCGCAACTTTGGTATCCTATGGGTCTACATCATCTTCAACATCTTCGGCGCCTTGTTCCTGTACTGGCTCACCCGTGTGCCAAAGGGCAGGAAGATGGAGGAGAAGCCCAAGAAGGAGTAAAAAAAAACCCCCCCAAGCCAAAAAAATTCTTATCAAAATCTACACAAAAGAGAACGTATGACAATCCCATGTATCACGACTCTACTTACCATTCATTTTCCCCTTTTTTCTTTCTACATACCGCTTGCAACTAGAACCTTTTTTTACACCCTTTTTACTAGATCAATCATATGCCCCCAGTGGATGGGTTATTGGCTTTACATCATTGTAAATCTGTTTTTTTTTTTTGCATGAAAGAGGCGTTTTTTGGATTGGAAATTGATTGCTAGATTAGATGTGTGCTACGCTACTTATGGCCGTCTGTATATATGATGGATGGATGGATGTGGTTGGGCACCTGGTGTCGGTGACGCTGGTGCTGGGTTAATTATAACTTACTAGATAGAATATAGTTGAGGATGAAGGACCCTACTCATGTCTGTCAATCTCGCGCTTTTTACTGTGATATGCGATATGTCTTGCTCGAGGGTTTAATATGCGTCTGGTTTGAAGCGTAGGTTGTTCTACCAAGTACGTAGGTACGTGATTTCCATCAACTTCACCCTTCTCGTGCTAGAGCGTAGTCTTAGTGCTAGGAATTAACGTAGAACTATCTGTGTAATCTAACGCAGCTATTCTATATTACCACGGCGCGTGGTGTGATCGTGATATTCGTGCTAGCTCATTTAAGTCGTTGAAGCTAGTGAACCAATGGCACGGACAAGAGCATCTAGATATGCAGGTCTAAATTGCCGCTTCTACTGTCACTCATAACGTGACACTATATCACCGCCAAAGCCGCGCCGTCTCGACCGTTTAGCAACGCTTACTAGCAGGAACCGGAAGCGCTCATCTGGCTTAGGGTAGGTTCCTTCGTGGTGTAATTCATCAATGGCCTCCCTAGGTAGTTTGGTTCTTAGGTGTCTCGAGCGGCAAATCTTCTAAAGCGCGTGATTTTATCATGAGCATACCTAGCTAATGTCTCGTATTTATCAAACCCACGAAGCTTGGCAAGGGAAATTTCGGGATCAAGTGCGGTGATTTATAAGCTGTCAATTTTAATGCGCATTCCGTAACCTAGACAATTGACATGCGTATGATATTCGACACATATAGTAAACGAGACTTTGCGGGGAGCAATGTTTAGATGCGGATGTTATTTTGGTTTTAAGTCCATGCCACTGTGATTGAGTTGGAATATTTATCCTAATTCCATTAAGTGTCAGGCGAAATCTCAACATGGTGAAGCAAGTGAAAACCGCTGAACGGAGATGAATATATTCCATTTCGTGGATGGTGGTATCATCGTGGCTCATGCCGACTGAACTATGTAGATATAAGCAGTACTTTGTAGTATATGCGCGCAAATGCTACCCTGAAATTTTTCTCTGGTGGTATCTTCTCGAACACCTATGCCGTCCCAAATGGTTTATTACAAAAATAAAAAGACCGTTATATATATATGCTGTGATCTTTGCTCTGCGCTGGAAAAAAAAAAAAAAAAAAAAAGAACATAAATGGCAACGCTTCCGGCTCGCTCGCTCGCTTAATAAAGTTGAGGGTTCTTATAATTGTAATCGACCATCGGGATCGTGGTCCTTTTCGTATATGTTCTGCATCGTCAATTGTACGCCGACGACCTTGGCTTCGAAGAACTCGAAAAGTTGTAGGATTGCTGTGGCTAGTTCGAAGGACCTGTTCATAATTAGCACGCGCCCTTACGTTTTGCTTGGTATATTTGAAATCAGGCAGACTAGACTTACACAAGGGAAGCAATGAGGCCTATGGTCGGTGGCCTCAAGCCGATGTATCTGGATCCCCACCAAGGGTACATGATGTGCGCCGAGTAGATGAGGAAGCTTAGGGTTGGAATAGCAAGCAGCATGTCTACGACAGTGAACTGAATGCGCTTGGCGCGTCTCCTCTTCGCAGCATCTTCCTCATCCGGTCCGCCGAAAGAGACGATAGTGCGACCATTGACCGCAATCGCGATCGGCGGCAAACCGACAGTCCGCCGCGTCGACGGCCAATACGTGTAGCCTATTATGCAGGACACGCCATGGGCCAAGTTCCAAAATAATAGAACCCAACACAACGAGAAGAGCACTTTGTGTTCCCAAGGCCACCAGCCAGCATCGATTGTGGTGTGGACGCGAATGACTGTTGCGAGACCTAGTAGCGCATTGAAGAGTCGTGGGAAGGCGATCAAGGGTACGTCGAAGCGCGTTGTGTTTCTCTCGATCGCGTGGTTACTGCTATTCTCGCATTTTTCGCACGTGCAGTTGTGTATTGTTATCGAGGTCGAGTGTTCGGAGGATGAGGAGGATCGGCTGCTCATAGCCATATGCGGGCTTCGGCTTCGTGATGTCGAAGCCGACATGGCTGATGTGATTGTGTCTTTGATCTCCCGATTCTTTTTTTCTTGTTCCTTCTTTTTCCTCCTCTTCTACTCGGCTCGGTTTCTCTATCTTTCGGTTTGATAATTAAACTCGTCGGTTCGCGCCTTTGCTTCTAACTTCTTCGTTCGTCTAGTTGCTTACTCCTATGTTTTCGCGATGCAATGAATGCTAGGTAAATTCCACAAAACAATCCGCAAAAATGTGCCGATACCGCGGAGGATTTAATGTAGTTCCAATAAATATGTATGTCCCTACAAATAAAAATAAAATGAAATGCGGAGGTGAGTGATAGTCAGGTCTAAGGGTCGTGGCGGAAGGGACCTCAGGGACCTCGGGGACCTGAAGACCTTTTCTAAGATAAAAGGGGGTAGCGAGGTATTTCGGTGCTTGTACAGGTGCAGGTGCAGGTGCAGGTGTTTTTTTTAGTTTGGAAATCTTTAGGCCGGATGCTGCGCCACTTTTCTAACGCCATTTTCTAATCTGTCTGGATACTAACTAACTAACAACTCCATAATGCCCTCTTCGTTATTTGCCTAATTGGTATTAGTCGAGTGTTGGAATATAGAGTAGAGTACATAACGGGATAGACCACGCTAGCATACTTCGGCTATGGAGTAGGTAGTCGCAGGGCTGCAGCGTAACGGTAAAGAATTGAAAATAGAAGCATGACGTTTCTTTCTCAACTTTGTCTTTCTTTTTATTTTCACCTTTTTTTTACTAGTATCTCCTGCTGACGAGAGTGGCTGTTGTGCGATGACCTCGTTGTCTATTTCTTTCCTCGTAGGATTTAACTTGCGCCCTACGGCTATGTTTTCTTTTCTGCATCTCAAGTTACAGACGATTTAAACCGATCTATTTCGTGGGGTTTCATCAAAGTCCCTATCTATTCCATGTATCCTCTTGCATCTCTCGCAATTGAATTCCCGATGAGTTTTATGATACCTTCTATAAGAAAACTTTAGACCCCAAACTATCTCTCGCTTGCTCAACCCTTGGTTGCGGCATCAAGCAAGGATGCGGCACGGAAGGACTCAGTCAAGCGACACCATCTATGCATCGTAACTCTTCCCATCGGACAGAGACAAAAAAGCGGCCGAGTATGCCTTGAACGCCATGTAGGATCTCCAACTAAGCTCCTTGTAGGCTCCTTGTAGGGCTTGGCACTCCCGAGATAGGCGGGGGTTTCGATTCCCTTCTGCCTATTATTCCTATTCCCCAATGCGGACCTGTGAAGATCTCGGGGCTGGTGAAACGATCCATGAATTGGCTATGCTGCTGGTTAGCAGGTTAGGTAGTTTGCAGTTCTTCGCCGCCACACTCCGGGTTTACCAGTTGGAAAGGGAAGTGGACGCCGACTATAATACTCTCTTATTATCAACCTCTCCTCTTCTTGTGCTGCATACTTGGTTGATTAGGTCTATAACACCAACGCAATAATCCTTTCTCTGTCACCGCTTCTCCCTCTATCCCTCCAGGCAGTCACTTTTAGGGTATCATTTTCTACGTCACTAACAACAGACCAGGTTTCTCGCAGCATAGCATAATAGTTGAGGGTTGTATTCGCCGATCGTTGTTAGTCACCACCACACGTGGTGATGCATAAAAATATCCAAGATCTTCTTCTGCTCCGCCCCCAATTCGGGCAGACTAGCTGCAGAAGAGAGAAACAGAACATCAGACCAGCAGACCAGTACCACGACAGTAAACCAGTCCCCAAAACATCCTAGGAATTTGTTTCATGTTTTGAGCTCTTCCGCCCCCAATTGACAGACACCGAGCGGTGATCACCCAAATTGCACATTCCTTCCCCTAAAGGATTTTCAGCAGCGTACAGACGATGCAGGTCTTTAACTACGACCAACAAGATGTTTCATGCATCCAGCTGCTGTCAGCATTGATAACCCCTCTTTATTGTGCCGCCGTCCGCATACACGAGCGGTGACTACAGTAGGTCTCGGCTGGCCTATATATTCTTATGCCCATCTTCGGAGATAGGAGCCACCATAGCGGACTGAGATTGGCCACTAATTTAGTCATGGACGCCACCCAGCTCAAACCCCGCGCCTATGCGCTTCTGAAGTTCATGATCAAAGGCACAAGATCAGGGCTACTATATCTGCGCTGAGCAGTATTTAAGGGACGTCTCAAAGCTGCGAATGTAACATGGTCTGGGTGGTACGACTATCGAAATATTCAGATCGACAAGAAATCAACTCGGGACAATGCGCGCCGCACAAGTAAAGTCTTGGCCCGACGGGCCACGGTATGTAACGGTCGATGATCCGCCTACACCATCAGAAAATCAGATCCAACTTCGTGTCTTGGCTGCAGGAGCCCACCAGGTTGTTCGGTCTCGCGCTTCGGGAGCACACTACTCGGCCAGGGAACTCCCACACACTGTTGGCATCGACTGCGTCGGCAAGGACGAGACTACCGGGAAGCTATACTATTGCTTCACGCTCCAGGGTGGCACATTCGTCGAACGCTTCAACGTGGACAGGTCCATCGCCTACCCAATTCCAGACGATGTCGACCCCGTATCTTTCGCCGCGAGCATCAACCCGGCTATGAGCAGTTGGATGGCTATTACCCACCGCACTACCAATCTGCCTAAGGACTTTACCGCCGTCATCATTGGTGCGACAAGCGCAAGTGGTCGTTTAGCTGTCCACTCTGCCAAGGCCTTGGGTGCGAGCAGGGTCATCGGCGTCGCTCGGAATGCTGCGGCTCTAGAAGGCGTTGAAGGTCTCGACGATTTCGTCGTGCTCCGCGACCCCATCGCCGAGACAGACTTTTCCAAAATCCAAGGCTGCGACGTCATCCTCGATTACGTGTACGGGGAGGCCACCGTGCAACTTCTCTCGTCACTTGGCAGATCGAAGAAGCCCGTGCAGTACGTCGAAATCGGCAGTCTTGCGCAGCGCACCGCCGAGATCCCGTCCCAGCTTCTCCGGTCTTTTGATCTGACCGTCCGCGGCGCCGGCGCTGGGTCTTGGAGCATCTCGGCGCTGCAGAAGGAGCTGCACACGCTGGTCCCGACCATGGCCCACTGGAAGCTTGCCTCCGCTCGTCCCGTGCCGCTCCGCGATATCGAGACTGCCTGGGGTGATGCGTCGTTGGAAAAGGAGGGGAGAGTGGTTTTTGTACCCTGAGTGTCGAATGGCTATGGTTCACTCAGCTTCCATAAGGTGTGGGATGCGTGTTGGTTCTAACCCCTTTCCACAAATCCCAAGAAAGCCCATATTATATCTCTAACATCCAGCTATTCAGCCTTATACAACCCTAAAATAGAATATCCATCACCATACTGCCGCTAGGCTACCCGCATTAGAATAAGCATAAGCATAAGCATGCGAGTGATGATGCAATGTCGCTGCTTCGCCAAGCGTGGCAATGCCAATGTAGTGCGGATACGTGCACACGCCCTGACGCGTGTCAGCAGACGACTGCACGCCGCGTTTGCTCAAGACGATAATAATAATAATAATAATAATAATTAAGATGGTATCTAACTCGGCGATCGTTGGAAGTTTCTTCGTTAGGTATACGCTGAGACGAACCTTGGAAGAGTGTTGTAACTTTGAGAAGCAGCCACGCCCGACCGTTAGAAAGACTTGTTTCAGTATGTTAAACACCTCGTAATCATTATTCCAAATGTTTTATTAATTTGGGGCATTGGTGGTTTTGCCCTCCAAAAAAGGTACTAACAATATGACTCAAATACCACAATCAGAAGCTAATCATAGCCACACTTACTTCCTTTGACAGATATGTATGCTTAACATCAAAGCGATAGCAATATAGACCGCCGATGGGGTAGAGGGTATACAACCAGTAAGAAAATAAAACTGATCCTATATCCTCCTCTCGTATTCAACGAGCTTGAATCTAGGGCGATTTGCTTGGGCTCATCACGCCCCGGTGATAACGAAAAGCTCACCCGTCTGATCGCTCGTCATGAACAAGCGTCCCTTCGTGTCAAACGCAAGCCCGACCGGGCGAAAACAGGACCCAGGACACTGGGTGTTATCCGGGTTCTCCAGGACGTAATCCACCGCGATGTTGTCTACAGGCTGGCCGTCCACGAAACCGATCTTGCCCAGACGGTATCCGTCCGGCGGCTGGCGATCCCAGCTCCCGTGGAACGTCACGTACGCTGCGCTTCCGTCGGCCTTGAACTTGACGTCCAGAGGCGCCGTGTGCGCTGGGAAGATGACGCTGGGCGCTTGTCGCTCGGTGCGGCAGAACTCGTCGACTTCTTCGATGGATGTGCGGGATGTTACTTGCTCGAATGGCGTCCCGGCTATCCCGCCGAATTGCGACCCAACTGTGATGCCAGTGTTGGAGGGGATGTTGGTCGTGTTCCAAGCTGTGAAACAGGCTGGGTACCCGTAGTTCTTGCCCTTTAGTGGGTTCGCTGTGTCGTTCACGATTCCGTGGTAGTTCATCTCCTCGGCTGGGTTTTCGTTGTGCAGATCAACGCCGCTTCGGTGGATGTCGTCTGCTGAGTTCTCCACGGACCACTGACAGGATTGTTAGACAAGAGAATTCACGTCCAGGAAGAAGCAGAACCAATAGAAGTCGCTTACAATACCACCAGTCGTCGGATCCTCGCCCAAACCAACCGAATTCCTTAGACCCCATCCCAAGACCTCGCCACCCGACGCATAGTCCACTGGAGTCTCAGATGCTAGCAATTCCGAGATCGAGAACGTCTTGATGATACTCCTCCCAGTCGTATCATCGATGGTAGCATTGTCGATATTCGCGTTGGAACCACGCGACACGATTAACACATCCGGCGCACTGGCGGGTGCGAGTAGGGTTCTTGTGGAGTGGCCTTGAGCTCGCATACCTCCTATCACGACCTGCTTGGCTCCAACTGTGCCGACCTCGGCGTCGTACGGATACGCGTCTACTTCTGCCACGCTTGAGACGAAGAGGGTTTTGCCATCTTGGCTGAATGCGATGGCGTGGTTCAGACTGGCGTCGTCAATTATTTGGGCGCTCGACGCCACACACACGCCGTCGCCGCTTTCAGAGAGAACGACTCGTCTTATGCCAGCTCCTGCTTGCTCCGAGACGAGCAGGTTCCCTGCGGTGTCGAAGGCGATGTCGCGTGGAGATTTAAGGTCTTGTAAAATCACTTCGGCGGTATAGCCATCGGCTATCTTGAGCTGTGCTGTCGGGGTTAGAGGGGCGCAGCTCTGCGCGCTTGCTATTGATGCGAGTACCCCAAGCGCACCAAGAATTGCGAGTATAGCCATGGCTACGCTTCGCTCGGGTCAAATATCGATGCGACTATAAATCGAAGGGCGTGGTGTCGAAGGGCGTGGTGTCGAAATACCAAATATCCACAGCACCAGGCCGGATAGTTAGCCTTCGTGGTAAAGGAGCACAACAAACCGTAACGGCAGCAGGCGACTGCGAGCTGTATATATGCCATCAGAGCTAATGAGTCAAACCATGGTATCATCGCAACAGCTCCTAGGACGCTACCCATCCGCAGAAGGGCCGTATCATTGTCGATCTAGTCGAGTGAAAGGGGGACTCGGCGAGAGAGCGTCCTATCGTGAGGGGAAGTGTACCGGGTTTTGACCTTTATCCGCCCACGCACATGACGCCCAGAACTGATCGTCTGCCGCCAAACCTACCTTGACCCTGGCACTCGCCGTCGATGAATCCGACCCCAAAAACGGTATTTCCTGGATTACCTAGTGTGTTGACACGACTCGCAACTTAAGGCTTGGCGAATATGGGGGAAGATAAGAAGTGCTTGTCATGACGTAGATCGTGACTCGGGGTTGTTGATTGGTCTCTGAGTTCTGTATAATGAATGTGCTTCAAGGATAGTGGCATCTAGACTTCGGTCTTGTGTTTTCGGTTTGGATGCAATGCGTTCACCAGGATAGGGGCGTTTGTCCTTACCGTATGGGCGGTACTAGGATTTCACTTCAGTTGCGTGTCGCTTTTCTTCAGCTATGAGCCAATACGGATATTCCGACAATTTCCTGCGTTGTGAGGACTATAGCGAAAGGAAGAAACGATATATTCCTAGAAAGGGGGGATTAAAGAAAACAAAGAAAAAAAAGTCAGATATGCTTGGAACTAGAAAGCCGTCGCGTTGAGATTCGATTCCCCAACTTAAACATGGGCAAAGCCACAAGAAATGGCATCGGTTAGGTATTGAGTACCTGGTCTACCTAAGTTAGGACATGACCGTATAGCTGTGGATAAAGAAATTCTTTGGTTTGTGGTCGTCCAAAACTTAGAAAGGTACCAAGGCAGGAGGGAGTCAATCATTTTCAGTTGTCACCAGCTGGAGTCGTCAACCTTTTCGACATACCTAATGTTTATTTCTAGGTATTCAATCTAACTCCAGGTCTTCATAAAAGTCGCATCTGAGAGATTGCCATTCCTTCGATTTATTTTCATTCCATCCAGACTCGAATCTATCGGGTACCAAACTCAACGCGATACCCTCCACGCTCACCTACAAGCCGCTTCACGCCAGTCAAAATCTACACTCCTCTACGCTACATCCTTCCCAGCATGTCTTCGAGCAATCAAAAGCATTGGTACTCGTACACCCGAGGCCGCGAGCGACGCGTCCACATGAAGCCGTTCAAGAAGATTCGTGGCCTCAAGTTAGGAATCGAAATGACCGCCGAGTTCAAGAAGTCCTTCAGCAACTGGGCGAAACGAGTCAAAGATACGTACGAGCTGTAAGTGCCTTGGGCTTTCCACCTCACGACTTCGCATCGCTAACTCGCGCTTGAAGCAAGACCCAACTCGCATCTACCAACCACTACTCGAATTCCAAGATCGAAGCTATCTTTAGAGGTCCTAAGACGATGGATCTTAGCCTTCCCTGCGAAGAGCTCGCCGAGCTGAAGAGTGTCACGACCGAGATGGCCCTGTTGGCCAGGAAGCTTCGTGCTTACCCCTCTTCCAAGAGGCCTATGGACGGCGATACCCTGAGCGAGAGGGACATCATGAATGGTGTGGCCCATCATTACGAACTTATCGTGAATCTTCTCGATCACTTTGAGTGAGATAAATGAGGATTGGTATTGTGCGATGAGTTGCGTTCTGAAAGATAAGGTAACGACTGAGGAATATTAGCTGGAGATTCATCCCATGTGCTTTTCGTTTGAGAAGACATCTGCTGGGTATCTTAAACACCTCAGATAAAAGACACTAGTTCTCTGGACTCATTAATATATACCATTGAGCCCCTGATCTGGTACTAATTAAGTATTCTGCTCTCTTTCCCTCTCACATTTGCTGTCTTTTAATGGTCTAAATTCGACAACGACTTACCTCAGTACCTCGTAAGAGAAAGAAAAAAACCTTAGATTTTCGAGGCGTAGCCAAGCAAATTAGTAAAACTTTGAAGGGTTGCTGAGGGGAAACGAGGAATAACTTGATTGTTAAAATCGGCTGGGTCAAGGATTTACCTGATTCGTGAATTGCAGCAAGATTTATGAACTAATTATTAAATCGACCGTGAGTGCGCACACCTAAAAAGCAGACTGCACAATTAGCATATAAACATGGTGCCTTTTTCTTTTCTTTTATGAAAAAAAGACGACTGTAAAGTACCCGAGTAACAAATAGAAGATATGTAAGCGCAGAGTGAGAAAAAAAAGAAAAAAAAAAGGGCCGGCACAGGAATCGAACCCATGGGTCAGTAGCGCATCAATCTAGAGGGGTAAGGGTGGATGCAGATTCCAGAACAGCAATGTATCGATGTACACTGCAAACACCTGCTATCCCAAGCCTACAGATGTAGGTAGAAGGACTTGCCGACTAGGCCACACCAGTCCGGCCTTGTTGGATGAAAAAGGAATAATTGACACTTATATACTTGGTTATGAGGTCAAGAAACGGAAAGTCCACTGGAATAATAGCTCGTCAGACAAGTAAAGGGGGAATGGAATTATAGACATATACAGTCACTTTAGTCCATTATACAGTCGGTTCAAACGAACCGAAGCACTGAAATACAACAACCCATACAAAGGAACTAGCGGTTTAATATCACAACCGGACTATCCACGAATTATTATTACCTACTTAAAAGCCTGGGTTAAGGAGGCGGATAGGTTAGTATTAATTTGAAGTGAAATGCGCGAACTTGCTCCCTATCTCAGCTGTATTCTAGCTGTAGCAAGTCTACCTACCTACATAGTGCCAAATGGCAACTTTTCCCTTTTCCCGCCTCCATCTATCCTTATTCCCCATGTTAATTGCGGTACATGTCGAGGGAATTTGGGAGACTTTGTTTCTCGTTAGTTCGTAAGCCCTCCGTATGGACGCCTCATGTAGGTAAATATTCGGGTCGCAATATATGCTCAAGTGACCATGCTTGTGACAGGTGTCACAGCGGTTTCTGCCACGGCCGATCTTAGCGCAGTGCGAGCACTTCGGCTTGGAGGAACAAGCAGACTTCTCATGTCCAAACTCGAGGCAGTTGTCGCAGAAGACCTCCTTCTTGACCTGCTTCGTTCTATCTAAGGGGTGGTAGACTCAACTTAAGTGCTTCGTGTGCTCGGCTGATGGATAATGACGGTTTTTCGAGAAACTTTTCTGGGACATCAGCGTGCTCTCTCCTTGTATGCTTCGCGTAAAGGCAACAACGCATCGGTTATAATCCCCTGTAAATCCTGGCGCCTCCGTGCGGACAAAGTCAAGGATGATAAAGTCCGCCTCTCTGCCCTGAAATCCATCAAGTGTTATCTAAGAGTAGTTTGCCCGGATGTAGGATTCTAAAGCTCGACCAGCGGAAAACTTGTTATTGTCGATGGAGCAGCTGGCGTGTCATACAAGGCCGGGGTTTCGTTAATAAGCTGTGACATACAATCGAACAGGCCGTCGGCCATCCTCATCTGGTAACGGAGGCGAAGGGTGGGCAAGCCCGAAACCTGCATGGCTTCCAATGCTGAGATGCGTCCAGTACTGAAAAAAAAACGATTGAGCAAGGCTCCGGAAGCATCCTTTATGTTACTATCCGTAAGAATAGTAGGCGGCAGTTGCACTGGTAAGAGAACATCCTACTATCACCATCGCCGCTGATGAAGCTGTTCATCTGATATGCCCATGGTACAAGCTCGAAAAGTCATTCGGTTCTCTTTGCAGCTCCTTAGGTATTCACGGTCTAGGTAAATAGATCAATAGCTAGATATCTAAGATAAACAGGTAGACATCAACGTTTCTGTTGCCATTTTTTATATGGCCTGACGCCCTTTTTAAACCCTCCTGCATACAGACAGATGTCCTGGATATATGTATGTGGGTATGTTATGCATACCTTGAACGCAAAAACAAACAAACAAGGCCGCGTCTCATGAATTCGCGCCTAGCCGACGATTAGATGGTTATGTTATTTTTTTCCACCTCCAGCTTCTCAACTCCGAGGCCAGCCCGATGCCGATGCTCAAAGCTAACATGCGAACCCCTTGTAGAATACAGGCAAAAGGAAAAATGTACGACGTGTAAACACCCGGGCCTGAACGGAACAGATTTACAGAATATACAATAACCGGTTGACCCCCCAGCACTAACATCGCAAGAGAGAAAAAAAAATACAATAATATGAAGGTGGTATCTCATTACATTTCGTGGATGTTAAAAGAAAAGGGAAACACTCTGCGAGGCGGTATTAAATAAGGGTACGAAACGAAGATTGTGCATGTTGCTCCAGTTTGGCTTTTCAGATCATGCCTCCAGGGAGATCCATCCCGGGACGCTTATTTTGGCCCTGGGTTACGACTTGCCTAGATGTGGGAGGCCCGACATTGACGGGCGCTGCGTTCTTCGGCATTCTCGCTTGGATTCCGGGGGCAGGAGACGCCATTGGACGTACTCGTCTCCGTTCGGGGTTTGAGTCGTCGCCTCTGTCCGCCTCGCCGTGTTGTCGGCTCAGGTTATCGAAGACAGCCCGTTTGCTAGAAAAATCCTGTCTTCGTCTCGGGTTGATAGGGGGTAAGGGAGGTGCTGATCGACTATTGCTCCGAGATCTACTCTGTGGCGCCTCGGGTAAGGCTACGGTAGGGACACGCGAAGTTGACATGATGAAAGTGGGGTCAGAGATGTCCTTGGTTTTGATCTTGCGTCTCATGGAATCGTTCACACCAGGAGCCGCATTATCGTTGGCGCGGTTTGGTGAGGCTGATGGGTGGGGCGAGGAGGGAAGTGTAACAGGAGTCGATGGATCGCGAGAGAAAGGCGAACGCATAGGAGAGATCGGCGATGCCTGGTTCGAATCATAACCGCGGGATGTCTGGACATGCAGATTATTATTGGAGGCAAATCTTGATTGTTTGTCTTGCGCGGACCCCGGGTATGGCTGAGGAGGCATGATAGGAGAGCGTCTGATATCGGTTCCAGGGAGACCCGGAGAACGCATAGGAGGTCGAGCCCCGCCGCCATTAGGGTTCACTTGCAGATGTCCACGGCTAGGAGAATTCATAGGCCGCCCTTGTCGGCTGGCCGATCGTCCATCATTGCTAGAGTTAGAACCGCTCCTATCACGATCAGATTTCGGAATTGACTCTGCACTGGGTAGCCGGGGCTGATAAGCAACAGCTGGCAATATTTGCTCCTGCTCGGGTAATCGCTGGCCGGATTGGCGTTCCGAAGCCGATGCTGACCGAATAGAATCGGCGTCCGGAAGGGAATCTTGTGGTTGATGTCGAGTTTGAGTGTCAAACTCCTTCATCTTCTGCAGTTCACGGCGCGCCTGTCGAAACGCACGAAGGCCTGCATTGGACTCCTCCCCTGGCTCTCCTTGCTCAAGAGGCTTCGATTCTCTGTTGGCGTCAATTGACGGTTTGCGTACGGGACTTCCTGTTTGAGAGCTACTGGAAGAGCCCAAACCAAGCATCTTCATTGCCTTGGATTGGGAACCATCCCGGCCTCGATCAACTAATGATCCTCGGCTACTCTTTGTCTGTAAATCCACAGTGTGTCGAGCGGGTAGCTGGTCTCTGGGAGAGTCGGTGGATTCAACCATTCTATGCGGGGACGAAGAACGACTGTCATCAACATACGTAGTAAGTCGTTCGCGGACTCGACGAGCTCCATCTGCCAACTGGCTAGCAAATTCGTCTCGGTCATCACGCGCAATAGGTATGCTGCCGAAGTCTATACTCTTAGCATCCTCAGGAACCGTGGACGATCGTGATTGAACGTCCGGCATGGGCTCGTTGACATCAAGGTCCAAAGTCCAATCGCGGCCAGTACCTGCAAGATCCCAAGGGTTCGATCCTGTTCCCAAGTCACTGAAGGTTTCTGCGCCCTCGGCGCCCTCGGGAAAACGAGACTCTAGGCCCGACGTTGGAGGAATGGCACCATAGATAGATGACGCATCGCTGGCACCCCTTAGGTGCTGTCGCACCATACCGCTTAAACCAGCACCAGGAGCAGGACCCAAAGTGGGGGAATCAGCAGGCGACACACCTCTAGGGTTGGACGAAAGTGATGACGGATCCTCTGCAATGGGCGAAGGCTCCTCGCCCGACATCGACGCGTGTGACAAAGGTGTGAGTGAGCTGGAATCACGCAACGCTGGGTGCTCCTGGTCGGACGGCCTTCTGAGGAAGACTTGGGGCTGCGGGGATGCGGAAGGTTTGGGTGAGGCGGGAGGAGAGCAATCCGAATCATCGTTGGGGTCGGCTAGGAAAGTTGAAGGCTCTTTGCGCGGAGTGAACTCGGCTATCGTAGGGGCAGTTTCACTCCTCGGGGAAGGGTCATTTCGTTGGGTCGACAATGACGAACTAGATCTGTTAGTTATGGAGGACCTGCTTAGCTCGTCTCGGGATTTCAAGGTAGGGGTCTCTCGGCCCTGCTGCCGTTGTAATTGGCGTTGGGCATATCTCGATTCGTCGTAAGGCTGCGATGGTTTCTGGAAAACTCCGAGAGCTGTAGCCTTCCCTCGATCATTGGGATGGATGGAGAGGATCGAGTTCTCCTCCGTCTCACTAATTGGAGGGCTCAACGGTGGGTTCCCGCCAAAGTTGGATCGCATTTCCGTTGCACTAGGTGCGCGACCACCCAGATCTGGGGTGCCCGCAGAGGAAGCGGTGGTAGGGGGACTCATTGATCGCAGGTTAGGCGCACTAGACTTTGCCAGGATCTTTCGCTCTCCGGCGAACCTATCGGCGAATCCGATCGTTGTGGGCGATGGGGAGTTCTGAGCCAAATCAGGTGTTCGGCTACCAAAACCGCGTTGTCGACTGAGAGTATCGATACGGGATAGTGCTGATGACTGCTGCTCCTGAAGGTCGTTATTGAGTCCCGATTCATATAACCGCCGCGTACGTGTCACGCTTCTCTCAACCGTAGGCGCGGGGTTGGTTGGCTGTTGCCAATCTTTCAACGAGGGAGTTCGCTGAGACGTCACAGATGTCGCTGCGGTCGAATTCCTAGCTAGCGACGGATTCGAAGACATTGTCGATGATGTCTCCCGTTTCTGGTTATAATTGCTGAGAACTGGTGAATCCGCGCGGAGCGCATCTGTATCCAGCTCCCCCGAGTTCCCCTCGCTGTCTTCCTCAGACGATTTGCGGTCCTTTTCAGCCAGTCTCCATTTCTGAAAAGCTGACAATGCAACATCGTCGTCGTACAACGCTCGCCCACCCATTCCTCCATTAATGGTCTTCGACGAATTTGCGCCAACCGGAATCTTGTAAATCTTTTGACGGCCACCAAACAGATTATTGCCTTCAACAGGTTTCGAACGCCCCATCACGCTGCTCGCCGCCAACGAATCTGCGTCATCCGAATTATAAGAGTTCTTGCGGGCGAAAGGAGCAGCCGCTTTGATCGACTCCACCTCTGCAATGTCTCCCAGCCCGTGGAACCCTCCATAATCCAGTCTAGACTGCCTCTTAGGATACAGGACACTGTCATCGCTAGCTTTGCCGATTTTGGTGTTGGGGTCATCTTGCTCTCGCAACATGGAAAACCGAGCAGAAAGTCCAGTCATCAACAAACTAGTCCGGAATTCATCATTAGATGGCAATGCCGACGCGATATCAATCTCGGGCTTCTCGGGTTCTTGTGTCTTTTTCCCCTTTCTGAACGGTCGGAAAGGCATAGAAGATTCCGAATCTTGCGAGGGCCGAGGGGTTGAGGCCTCCTCCTTGGCCTTCTTCTTGGTCCTAAAGCGATTCATGGTTGATCAAGTCGGATCCTGATCGTTATATGAGCGATTGGCGAATTCCCACACTATATCCCAATTTTAAATGAGCGGCTTCGAGTATCGGATACAAATAGGTTATCAATAGATCATCACTCTCTGCATGCTATGAGCGAGGACGAAGAGAAACTGGCAAAATGATCGACTATGGTTGGCTTTGAAAATGCGCTTCGAACCCTGCGAATAGATTTACGCGGAACCGAATGCAGTAATTGGCGAAACGAGCGCGAAGTAGAAATCTTCTACAATAGAATGACTGTATTGTTAGTCAGATAACCTCTGGAAATATCGGACGGTGTGGGAGGCGACGTTAAGGGGTTTTCAGGTACCATGGGCCCAGTTCGGTGCAGTGGTACCATGTACAGGTTAGGTATGGTGGGTGACTAGAAATGATCGACACAAAGAGCGTTTTGTCTCTAATTCAGGAATATAGAAACAATTGCAGAAAAAGAAATGCTCAAAAGAGGCCTTTGCGAAAGCTATTGGCAGAGCTTACCAGAAGACTGAATGGCTCGTGTCGGGAGCGTTTCACACACGGATTGGGGAACCTAGGTCATGCAGGGAGGAAATCGAGCATGAATTCGCAGATGGGCCGGCCGACGATCAGACACCCAAATTGAGATGACCCTGTCTCTTTCTCGAAAAGAGCCAATGGAATCACCTTAGCCCTGTGTGATAAGAAAAACGAAAAGAAATGAGATTCAACCGAGCAATTCGGGCTTGATGTCAAGGTTTCCAAACTCGAGTTGTCGAATCGAAAGGGCCAAGTCGTACTGCAGGTCGATGGTTCGTGCAGTAAAGGCTTGTAACAGACGAATGCAGCAATCCGAACGTAGTGGTTATCGAAACTGTAAGATCCGCAACTTGGAGATTGGAATGGAAAATGATTGCGAGAGTCTTGTGTGGTACGTGCTTTGTGTCGCTTTGTCGAATACCAGAAGATGCCAACAATGAGGGTAATCTCCTTTTCCTCTCGAGCACGCTTCCTTGTATTGTTTTCTGTGGACAAGGTCTATAGCAATTGGGGGGAATCAAAGGTTCCAATCGGTCGCTCGAATCGATCAGCCGTACGTAATTGAATCGGTGGCGTGTCAAAAGAGTGACTTTGGTGAGGTTATCGTCGTATGGGAATTGAATGGTCGACGGAGGGATGCTAAAGGAGAAAAGAGAACGAACGAACGAGACGATTGACAGACGACTAAACGAGAGTAAAACTAATTACCTAGCTACCTAGCTAGATTGATCGCCTCAACACGGACCAGGCTAGATTTAGTTAGACAAGACAAAACAAGCGACGGAGAAGTTAAGTCGCAAAGGCGCAAGAAGAAGAAAAATAATGAGAGAAACCGAGTGGATGGAAAATGGAGACGATGGACCAGATGAGACCAGAATACCGTTTTTTTGACATGGGTATTGAAAATGAAGCTTACCTTGGAAGAGAAACCCCTCCCCTACTCCCCTACTCCCTGCATTAATCTACAGGGACCTGCAGGGCTTGCGGGGGTTGTCATAGGGTGTGAGCGCACACGGGGAGAACCACTAATAGCCAGTGTTATCCGTCGGGAAATTGCACTGTCTCTCCTATGTTACTTCTATGTCTCTTAAGTCTTTTCCATTTTCAGCTAGAGTCCCACACTATCCTTTCCACCTATTGGTCAGCTATCTCTCTTTCTAACCAATTAAAGCTCATTTATCTTAGATGGTGCCTGGATGGCCCGGTGTATTGGATCGCTCATCCCCGTAATAAGGCTTACAGGTAGAATAAAGTGAGGTCATTACCAGCGACATGAAATAATAATAGGAGCAAGAAATTAGGTACCTTTCAAAAGTCTAAAAGTCTAAGATTCGTCATAAGACTAGGAACTCCTGTCGAGCAACATAACAAATCGTGGAGAGAGGTAGTAATTAGATCCCACCTTAGGTGCGCACGGGAAGCATAACGGAATTGAAGTTGCCAGAAAAAAATGAACATCCGAGCGTTGACTAACGATATCGAGTTGCATTGCATGACATACATGTGATATTTCAATATTGTACGAAATACAATACTACCAGAATTCTTATTACATGTATTATGTAGGTACCTAGTATATTATCAAAAACTCGAAATCCGTGATGCGAAAATTTGATCAAATACTCTTTGATTATTATGCGATCAAAACATCGGAATGAATTACCGAATGCCTCTTTCTAGAAAACGACGATCGCAATGCATCTTCATCCCTGCTATTAAATACTAGTCGACATGGTACTAATGGACCTCCCAAGAGAGTGGGTTTTTTTGTTTTTTTTTTTTGTTCAGCCCAGGAAGCAGAAGCGAGAGAACAGTCATGATGAATATATCCAAAGAAAGCTTCAACACTCGAGTTGGGCAAAAACTAAAGCAGTCATCTAAACTAATGTAACTAATGTAACTAATGTAACTAATGTCTCTCTTGATGCCAGATCGATGACACTATGAGGCTTGTCGCTGGTCACACGGCATCCGGGGAGTCACACTCAGCTGCCATGCAACCATCTCAGCCTCTAAATTGCGATGCATTCCAGCTGCCAGGTTGATTTTCTTTTTCAATCGGGTTCTAGCTATCCACCCGCTTCTAATGGCGACCGGTTCGTTTCACTATCACGCTATTGCTTATGGGGGGCAGTTAACCGTTTGGTAGCCAGCTGAATGTCACCACTCAGCGTACAGGAAGAAAACAACATAAGACATTCCAAGTATGTCTCGTCCCCAGTGACCCAGACATGCAGACATGCAGACATGCAGCCACGGCACATCACCCGTCATCCTGCCCCGCTAGCCCAGCTGCCCGTTTGACGCCTAAAGCGTACAACTAGGAGGTACCTTTATATTAAACCATCGCACAAACGTCCGCCCACAACACATCGGATCATCAGGCTTGCATATTAACCACGCCATGGTTCCTATGTTCTAGCATGCGCCGTTTCGACTAAAGACACAGTTCTAGTCAGCCCAAAGAAGGCACTTTTGATCCTCGAGAACTTTGCGTCGAAGATTTTCAGCTGCTAGAGCTACTCTAGTTTCCTCCACCGGGCTTCAGCCAACAATTAAGTCAAGGCCAATGATAATTGTTTTACAAGAGACTCGTCTATATTCGCCACTAGGCTTGCGACGATTTTGAGCACCAACGGCATTGCGAGATGTAGATTCATGAATACGATTGACTGCAAACGCAAATGTGGAAATTCAGGGGCTCAGAGGAATCGGCGTAGAGCTATGTAGAACCTGTCAACTGTCAGCGACATTAGAGGTACACGACTGTACAGTAATTCATCAAATCTCGCACTTATCGACCACACCACGCCGTAACATTGTAAGCACGGTGATTGATACGCCAGCGCGCGCTAAGTACATAGCGCACAGCGTGTAGTACGGTACCATTATTGCGGGTTGATTAAAGATTCCGCAGTCCAATCAAGATGCTGTTCCTGACGCTTGACCACGTTAGGTTCTAGCCCCTGAGTCGTCTACCCCTGAATTGGTGGGTGGTATCCGCATCCCGTTCTGTCGTGTTCACATTCTAGGCATTTTGTTCTTTTTCTTTTCCTTTTTCTCCTATTCCGCTTCTTCTCACCTAAATTTGCTACCTGCGCAGCGTACTACGTGTATCCTCCTTACGAAAGGATCGAGTCTACGAGTATAAGTAAGTATATACTTAGTAGCAATGCTAAGATTTCGTCAGTTTATTTACTTTGAAAATATTGAGACGAAGGCGATCTAGGTGATGTCAATGCAAACGAGAGAGCTTCGTATTGAAGTCTGGTACAATTGAAACACGACGCGGGGTATCCCGAGATGTCTACGTACTCTACCTACTTGTCACATCTCATCTAACCACATGCATTTTTGACTGAGCGATTACAGTGGTTTGGTCCGGTTAGTTCAGTTGCGCTAGTTGAAATCCAGCACATAGATAGTGGAATGGGGGGACGGGGGTTCAACAAGGTTAAGGCTAGAAGATTTTTTTCTTCTTCGTTTTCCGATCTCTTACTCCGCTAGCCAGCGTTGAACCGGAGCAGGAAACGTTATTGGTCATTCTTCATTGCGGAAGGTCAAAAAAACATGGCACATGAAAATAAAACTAGGTTCCTGGAATACTATTGGGAATAAAGCCAATTTAGCACCTAAAATAGCGCCCGCCGAGGCATCTTCCACGTAAGATCTTAATATGAAACCTCGAAGCGAGCAAGGTCGTTCGTTGGCTTTTCAATTCCAACTGAACGGATAAACTGTATCCATCTAGTAAATCTGTCTGCATCTAGAATGTTAGTTCGGCTCCAGCATCGCCATTGCAAACATCCAGTCTGTCCACTTATAACCATTTATAACCATTTACAAGGTAGTTGTAATAATCCAAGTGTAGCTCCCTACATCTTGACGCCGAGACGCATGCCAACGCAAACGCCGCACCCCCCACCATCCCAACATAGGCGCATACGGTTATGTGCATGAACACCTACTGCTACGGTGGCACGCCAGATGCGATAATCAGTTGACTGGCCGTTTGTCTGAAGACCTCGGGAATGTAGTACTATCTTAAGGTAGGCATATTATATTACTGTCATACGTTTCCGCGTTGGCGTTCCCCACGCAGCTGTTTGCTTCATCTGGCATGGCATTAGCGTCGCTCATGAAATATTGCCGACAGACAGGACCTCCCGCTAAAGAATCCGAATCAGGAGATGAGGGCCCCGGCCGAATATAATCTTGTGACAAGATTATTACCAATGTTGATTCGTGCCACCAACAACGCATCGCTTGAAATTTGAAATTTGTAGAACTGATACATAATGTTCTATATTCAACATTCCTCCCGAGAACCAACAGTCCTAGCCCAGTCTAGATTTAACATGTTGCTGCTTCACATGGTGACACGGAACCGTATAGTGCTAATATTTGGTTGTTCTACGTTTGTGATACTTGACATCCCCTCGGATTTAGTACTACCTACTACAAAATGCCATATAAAATAACTACAAACGACAACAATAAGATGTCCAGATTAAATATCAACGTGGCTCTTCATTAGATGACATAGTCAGGAATATCCGAAACAAAGTCCCTACAGGAAATGATACCATCGTGCTACCCAACCAACGAACATTTTCCCTTCCAACCAGTTGTTCTTAGATGAGGTCATCGCGATGTGCAGCAGTTGTGACGAAGTCGTATATATCCAAGTTGCCACTCTGCCATTGTCGCACGCCAGTTAAAGTATTCCTCTTAGCTAATTCATCTAGCAAACGCGTCGCGTCGTGGGCATAGGATGTTAAATGCCGACGGAAGCCATCACCAATGCTACACTATCTATCCATACAGTTGGGTAAAGTCAGAGGAGATCGCTTGCGGTGTGTGCAATTCAGGTCTCCCCGTGTAGACCAAGACGTCATCCAAAATCCTAGGAGTCATAAGTGAACATCATAGCTAATCCTACGATCGAGCGATCATTAAATCGAGGTTTGGAGCACTTGTCCATCTGAAGTAACTGAAGACGTCGGGGTTAAGCACAGCCTGCTGCGGGCAACCGCAAAGCCGATGATGGCCTTCTATTCCATCCGAACGGGCAAGTCAAACTCCAACGATGGACAATGCAGAACAAAGTCGGATGAGGTCAGATTCTCTGTATGCAGTTTGCTTACGACTCCGACAGTGTGAGTGGCATGTTTCTCGATTCATAGGAAGAGAGCGCTAGCACCATTCATCGGAGCCATGATCTTTGTCTCTGGCTGCCTGATATTCCTTTTTTTTCATGTCCCGAGTTTTCCCGCATCTACATGACCAATAAAGTCGCCTCACCGAACAGCTCAACGGTCGCCACCACCACCAAGCAAGCAAGCGCGCGGCGCCTTCTGGGCAACGGCGCCGTGGGAGTGGCTCGCCCACTCGCGATTATGTGTTGCAATAGTCTAAGGAAAAGCAGCGCAGCCAGTAGGAAGTCCGGCATCCGCCAGGGAAAGGCAGTCAAGCAGTCAAAAGAGCGTTGAACGTGGGGTGCGAAATCGCCGGTTCCCCATCAACCCCCCAGCCCCCCAACCCTCAGCTTTTCCTCTTAGGTCCTACTGCATCCTCACGGCGTCCTGTGATTCGCTTCCGCGAATGGGAAGCGCATGCGGGGTAATAGCTTTCTCCCTGCGGTGCGACGCAAGATGGCGCCCAGGTCGACTTCTGGACCCTGCGCGGCGAGAAACATGGGATGATGGGATTTGCGATATTTTTCTTTTTGGTGATTATTATGCTTTTTCTCCGACTTCGAAGGGAGGGATGGGATAGAAGAGTCTAGCCCGCCCTTGCGCCGGCTGTCTATATGAGGCCGTAGCCCCGTGGTGTGAGGACGCACACATCTTTTTTTTTTCTCTCTCAGACTATTTATTCACATTAGCTTCCTCGTCACTTGTCACAGACTTAAGAAGCAAAAGAAATCATCATCAGTCCTATCCTGCACAGACTATTGCCTACTACCAAGTTATACCGAACACTACACTCAACCCAGTTATTCATCATGTATCCAGAGCGCTGCTGTCAGTGTGGAGGAATATTCGTCATCAACGACGACTGCACCTGGTGCAAGCACAAGGAATGCTCCCAATGCCATTAATCTCAGATAGTTCCCAGAGGTGAAGAAAGGTTAGAAATACTACCCAGGCATTATGGGAGAAGCATAGCTAATCAACACACAGCTTCTTCTTCATCATCATTCTCCTTCTCTTCCTTTCCAAGTTTCGGCGGGGCAGCGAGATCTTCGTCTTATGAATACCCAAGATCGTCTACCTTGGGCATCATCATCATCATCATCATCATCACGAAGTAAGCGCTGGAGCGGTCAGCTGTATTGTTGTGGAACAGCGGAAACGCTGTTGTCTCACCAAGATGGTGAATTAGTTGGTTCGGGTTTGGCTTGGCGTCCTGGCGATGGTTGATAGGGACGGGAACGCTTTGGAAAAAAGCAATGGCGTTCTCTTCGGCTCATCGTCATGACGGAATTGTTCTGAACATCTATACCCATTTCATACCTCATTTACTATGCCTTGCACTATCTGGTTTTCGTCGCGTCGTCAGCGGGGCTTGGAGGGTATTGCAGTGGTCTGCTGGTTAATGAGGGCTGTTTTACTAGTCGTGTACGAGCTAATAGTAAATTGACAACACAACACTAAACATTTTCCGTCCCATTGGATCTAGTGATTTTGTCCGTGGGAATGTGAGGCGCTCTAGGTAAAATATAACTAGTCCCCCATGACGATGATTTGAATTAGTCGGTGCTAGCTGGATGGGACGGATCCTACCAAGTTCCGGCGGCGTCTAGGCGCTTAATAATGGGCGTCTGTAGGCCTCCTTTTCAGCTGATTACCGTGCCTTTCTCCCGCCAACGCCGCATCTACACAAAACATCTTCCAATCTAAAATCTAATACTACGTGTCACTTTCCCGCAATCGGACAATTTTTAAGCAACAGATAGGCGAGTTGCGAAGTGCAAAAAAAAAAGGGCAGCCCATATCGTCATCCCTGCAACAGCAATGCCTCGGATAGGTCTAGTAGGGAGCCATTGACCAATGAGAAGAGACGGTTTGAACGGTTCCCGCTGCTAAGACCCTGGTTCATAGTGGCACAGCATTCGCCTACAGGGGATCGTATTAAGCTTCGGTATCACTTGCATGCCATGCCTTATGATATGTGGTTGTCAAGAATCAGCCTCGTTGACTTATAGGATAACTTAATTCGGCTGGTCCGATAATTGTAGTACCCAAATAGTTGGCTATCTGTAGTGATGATTTTACATCTTGCTGGATTGCTTCGTAAAACGCTCAAGTCATTGTGATAAATAGACGTGATCGTCGCTTGGCCCTTTTGTCAAAGCTTGGCCAACTATCCACAGTTCTTGGCTCTGGATTCGCAGGCCTCTCGTCATGTGTAACAAGCGTTTCACATCACTCATTGTCAGTGCCCTCCTGCACGATACTCCTTTTCAAACAACTACACAAAATATTATTGCTTGACTTCAAGATTTGAGTTGTTCATGATAAGCAAACATTGCATGGCAGGTTTGGGTAAACATCTATGACAAAAGTGGTGTAAGTCCATTTGTTGGCCCTAGAAGAAGCCAGCTCTGGAGAATGTCGTATAGCCACACTGGCCTATCCACTATTCGCAAACGGACCCTCCGAACGCCGGCAAATAGGAAATAAAATGCATGGATTGGTATCCCAGATGAGTTTGTTTAGACTACATCTTTTGAAGTAGGTGAATGAATTTTAAGGGGCGTACGGTGGATAGAAGCGAAGTCTCAGATCCATATCGCCGCCGCACTGCCACATGTAAGGGTACTAATGGGAGCGCAAACAAAGGGGTGGGTTTACTAGCATACAAATATTTACCTTCTTTCTACAGATGCCTAGAGAAAACAAGAATACAACTGTCTAAGGTATAGACTCATGATTTATGTTTGTTTGTATAACTGAGCTCAGGTTGCAAACAACGTAGGCTGCATCAGTGCTCCTGGCTTCTACTTAAACTGCACAGGTCGGCACATCTTCTAGACTTCTTGAACTTTTCCTTTAATTACTTTCTATATCACAATCAGCAAAATGGTAAGCTATACAGCTCTGTGGACCAATACTCCGTGCTAACAGGCTTGTCAGGTTAGGAAAGAACAATATATTCTCCCAAGTAGGAGCCATCCTATAGAAGACTCAACTCAAGGCTCCTCTCTCAACACAGAGGAAACCCAAGATGTCGAGTTGAGTATACATCCTCTACCAACGCAGCATGGAACAATCATTCGTATACAGCCTCCTATAAAGCCGAGCAATAGTCAACTCGATCATGTCCCTTGCGATATCGTACTAGTTATAGACGTTTCCGGAAGTATGCAAATGCCAGCCCCAGGAAAGATGAGCGGAGACGACGGCGGTGTAAGCGAGGAGCATTTCGGCCTGTCTATACTAGATATGGTGAAACATGCTGCTCGCACGATTCTTAGCACCCTGAACGAAGGAGACAGACTAGGAATCGTGACTTTCAGCAGAGAAGCAGTGGTAAGTGTCGAGTGTTCTTGTATCCATCCTGTAACGCTAAGTTTTAACCGGTAAATAGGTGATCCAAAAACTGCTCTCCATGACGCCCAAGAACAAGAAGCTAGCCGAATCCAACATTGAAAAGATGAGGCCGGATAGCATGACCAACCTGTGGCATGGAATCCAACAAGGGATCAACCTTTTTGAGGGAGAAGAGAACACGGGAAGAGTGCCTGCTGTTATGATACTGACGGATGGACAACCTAATTACATGTAAGCAACTTTTTAATCTGGATCTAGGGCTTGTGTTGGGAGAAATACTAACATTCTCAATAGGGCACCTGGGCAGGTCAGTTTTGTCTTTCACCACACCTACTATTATTCTTCGGATATCTATGCCATGATAGCCCGTTCGGACTTTTATAATCCTGATTATAGCCAGATCACCTAGTTTCGGGTCTAACTTCAGACATAGGGCTACATTCCGAAGATGCGTAGCACTTGGGAATCTCTTCCAGCATCGCTTTTCACGTTCGGTTTTGGTTACGATATCAGGTCGGGACTGTTAAAATCGATTGCCGAGCTGGGTGGCGGTAACTATGCGTTCATCCCCGATGCTGGCATGATAGGCACCGTCTTCGTCCATGCCGTCGCGCACCTTCAAACGACTTACGCGACGAAATGTAGGCTTGAGGTAGTGATCCCGAAGAGGATTCATTACGAGCCGACAGCTAGTAAGAGCATCGACCAACGATACGACGAAGAGTGGGATTGCAGGAAAGTCACCATTAATCTCGGGAATCTGCAGTACGGTCAGTCGCGAGATATATACCTGGAAATTAACAGAGAATCACTAGAGCCGGCCGAGGATAACAGCACGTTGGTCGAGGCAAACCTCACCTACTCCCAGATGAGAGCAGCGGAGTTCTACGTCCCTGCCAGCAAGGATCTGCGAAAAACCTCGACCGTCCTTAGCGAGCCCGAGATCGCATATCATCAGAGCAGATGGATGCTGTGCAATTTTTTGTCGTCGTTCTTCCCGTTGCGGAAAGATGAGGAATACGAGACGCGGACCGAGATCAATCCTAAGCGGTGCCAGCCGGCGTTGGGGCTTCTGCTGAATGCTATACCGGCTCGACAATACGACGACGAGTTTAACAAGTCGCTGATGGAGGATCTTTCCGGTCAGATTAGTCTGGCACTTTCTAGCGAGGATTACTTTAGCAAATGGGGCTTTCACTACTTCTTGAGCTTGTGCAATGCGCATTCTTCGCAGCTGTATGCTACCCCCTTTTTTCTTCTTCTTCGTTTTCGTCGTCGTCTTCTTCCTCTCCCTCTTTTCTCAATAGACGAGTATTAACTATAAGGATCAAGATGCAACTCCTTCAAGGACCCGGGCCCTTTGATGTACAACCGAAACGCCTTCTTCATCAAATGCCGCGACGCCCTAGACAAGGCCTTCGATACTATTCCGCCGCCGACACCGTCTTGTCCAAGCATGGCGACAACGGGCCATATAAACATGGCTCGGCTGAACAGCTCTATAACGCCCTGCTTCGCGGGCTCCTGCAAAGTCTTACTAGCTGACGGCCAAAAAGTCCCCGTGTGGACTCTCCACCGCGGCTCATTCGTGCGCACGCCTCTGGGATCGCGACGTGTGGTTTCTGTGCTCAAGACAATGGTCCGTGGGGCCTCCTTGTGTGGCATCGCCGGCCTTCTCGTGACTCCTTGGCACCCGATTCGTATCGAAGGAATGCAGGGTGGATGGAGCTTTCCCGTGGACTACCTGCTCGAGTCTGAGGAGCCGCGCGCCGAAGAATACACTGGCGCTATATACTCGATACTCCTGGAGCGAGACGAAAGCCCCGAGGCGCATGCGATTGAGGTCGGCGGTGTTTGGGCGGTTACGCTAGGTCATGGGATACTTCGTGGGAAAGATTCTCGGTCGCATCCTTTCCTGGGCGATTATGGGCGAGTCGCGGTGGCTATTGCGATGCTGCACCCGGATGAAGATGGCGTTGCGCTTTCTGGTGGCGTACGACGAGATGGGGACGGGTTGGTCTGCGGATTTGCGGAGTATGGGCTGCCTGAGGTGATGGAACAACGACTAGCATGAGAGTCCTGACGGACCTGGGTTGAGGGAGTCACTTGCCTGGGACTATTTTCTCTGATATGAAATTGGGCTTTGAGCGAACTGAAGGCGCCATTGAAAAGGATGAGGTTATGTTAGGTCGGTGATATTCTTGAAGCCTATGGTGTGGGCGCGACACGAAGCCGTCGATATCATCCGCGTTCTGGATGACATGGTGTTCGGTTTGCACCATGTCAACCTTCTTCCTGATCTCGTCAAGGTTGCCCGTTAGGTTCATGACCAATTCTGTCTTCTTTAGCTTGGATATACCCCGGAAATTAGGGTTGAGATTTATGTAACATCAAGGTAGTCTCGACATTATACAGTGTTTTGCATACCCCTAGGTTCTTCTTCTTATCATTATTCTTGACAGAAGCATTACACCACCAAGACTATGGGGGTTCTTCATGCTGGGAGAAAATGAAGAAAACCGAAAGAATGATGAGGACAACATTTAAGTGCCCAAGACTAGACTCTGGGTCAATGTTGGGACAACCAGCAAAAAAGGTTGGTAACCAGGGTCGTTGGTTCCCCCTTGTATTCACATTCACTTCCTTCTACTTCCTTCTGTTATTCACTTGCACTCCTATATATACATGTGATGAAAAACATTCAATGCTTCTTTCATTCAATTCATTTTATCCACTAGCGAGGTCCGTGTGCCATTCACTTGCTGCGCAGCAAGTGAATAGCTGCCATTCAATGCACATGGGAAATCTATTTAAATCGTCGCCGGAGGGCACAATGGCGCACAATTTCTTTCTCATTCTTCATCACTTTCTCCAACCGTTCCACCAGAAAAGAGAAAGCAGAAAACGCCATGGCCAAAACAGCAAGCTACCATGGTGATGGGATCGTCACTTTCCACACCAAAGCGACATCCCCTGGCGTTTCTCATAGGAGGAACACTTACAACATCGACGATGACCGACTCGATGTTGCCATGAGGTAATGCCAATGTTACCACACCAATCCAAACCTTGTCACAAAACTAATATTGTTTACTTCTAGCCCAACAACGCTCAAGTGCTGGTCGAACCTCCCGACCGAATTAAAGCTCGAAATCCTCGAGCAAGTAATGCACGATGAAAATCGTGTCATTACAGTCTCCTTCGACCCGGGAATGCCGATAAGGAGACATCCCCCGATGCCCCGATTTCTCCTCGTCAACAAGGAGATGTACCACCTGGCGATGAAGCTATACCGCCGCATCGAAGACGGGGAGCTCCTGGGAGAGCTGGGACCGGGTGCTGGTCCTCTTGTGTCGTTTAAGCACGACATATTCTTCTTCGAGGATGTCGACGAGGAGGACTTGGTGGAGAGCGTCGCACGCTTTGGTAAGTACGCTTTAGATCTTGGACATTCTGCATTTGCTAACTTGGGTACTACAGCGATTGACTTCCAATGGAGACTCGCCGACGGCAGATATCCGCCAGGTGCCCAGCAGCGGCTGCAAAGGCTGCTTTCAACACACAACTTGAAGCGGCTGGCCTTCTACAACGATTTCTGCCGCTACCCAACAGCTGTAGGAGGCACGGCTGGGTGCCTCTTATTTCTCTGGGCAACTGGGACGGACGAGCTATGGTTCGTTTCCAACAACGGACAGCTCAACCCAGAGCTGGCGACGGCCGAAAACCTGAGGAATTTGGAAGCGCAGTGGCGACGCTGGAGGAAAAGGCGAGACAGATGTCTCGAATACATGGAAAAAGTGGAAGAGCTGAGGGACCAGGAAGATGATGAAGAGGCGGACGACCTGGAAGAATGGACGATGGCCGGTGTCAACCATAGCATTGACATGGATGAAGCTATGTGCAAAGAATCATAGTTATCCACCATGTCCATTCCGTAGGTACTCATGAATCTTAGGTCCCCCTCTCAAGGATGTAATAATAGCATTTAAGCTCTAATGACTTCGCAATACGAGTTGTAAACTGAACTATCCTCAAAGCGGAATGATGATTTGTGACGAAGGTATCACGTCATGGCTCGCTCGCGTTGATCGTGTCAGACTCCCATATAAAGAACACCTCCATGCTTTGCATTGTAAGTAATCTCTAAATCTACATCGAACCAGGTAATACTTCCTCTGAAGTGTCTAGTGATGCATTGACTTGGTGCTGTTGCAATGTTGTCGCTCGATTATCTTGGTATACTCACGGTTGCTGTACTATCGCTCCTTGATGCGACTAGTGCTGCTCCCCCGGCTAAGTCGACCGCGACAAAGAGAGCTCTGAAGTTCTCTTTCGGGAGCGAGAAAATTCGAGGTGTCAATTTAGGTGGCTGGCTTGTATTGGAGGTAAAGACACCCTGATGGTTCCTGTAGTTTGTGAACATTAGCTAATAGCCCATTAGCCATGGATTACCCCCTCCGTATTCGAAGCAACACCCGACAGCGTCGTCGATGAGTATACACTCAATGCGATCCTAGGGGTAGAAGAAGCGACCAATCGCCTCAAACAGCATTGGAGTACGTGGATAACAGCTGATGACTTCAGGGAAATTGCTTTGAAGGGCCTTAACTTCGTTAGGATTCCTGTTGGTTACTGGTCAGTAACGCCTCTACCTGGGGAGCCGTATGCCAGCGGTGCCTATAAATATCTGCATCTGGCTGCTGACTGGGCCCACAACAATAACTTGAGGGTCATGATTGATCTCCACGGGGCTCCAGGCTCGCAGAATGGTCTGGACAACTCGGGGAGACGCGGTGCCGTTCAGTGGACGCAAGGCGACACGATAACTCAGACTCTCAATGCCTTGAACAAGCTGCGCGACGATTTCGCATCCCATCCAGCAGTGGCTTCCATCGAGCTCCTCAACGAACCTATGAGCCCTGACTTAAACATGGACATGGTGCGACAATTCATGTCAAGCGGCGCGTTGAACCTGCAGAACTCGAATATCGCCGTTGCATTCCATGACGCGTTTCTCGGTGTCACAAGCTGGGACGGCTGGGGAGAACCTTCATCTGCGTCGTCGCTGCTGCTAGACACGCACCACTACGAGGTATTCGATAGCGGACAGCTACAAATGAGCATCGATGGACACGTCGGCAGCGCGTGTAGCTTCGGGACTCAGATGGCGAGTACTAACAAATGGACGATCTCGGGCGAGTTCAGCGGGGCGCTTTCGGACTGTGCCAAGTGGCTCAATGGCAGAAACGTCGGCGCGCGCTACGATGGGACCTTCAACTACGAGGGCAAAACTTCGTCATACATCGGGTCTTGTGCTGGGAAGTCTCCTGGTACTGTCGCGGAGCTTAGCGAAACCGATCGCAGCGATATCACTCGGTTTATCCATGCGCAGATGGTGGCGTATGAGAGGGCGCAAGGTTGGATATTCTGGACTTGGAAGACCGAGTCTTCGGCCGTGGAATGGAGCTTTAGGGATCTGGCGAACGCGGGTATCATTCCGCAGCCTTTGACCTCGCTAGAGACTAATGTATGTTCTTAGATACTACTGTCTGCAGTGGAGGTGATGGTTCTGTTGATGGTGAAAAAGAAATGCGAAATGAGAGTTCAACGTTACGATTGCCAGTGTATACTGTACGAAATTTACTGTGTTATCTAGCTACAGGTACCTATGTACCCGTACCTTCCTTTGACCCTTGACTTCCATAAAAAGGTAGTTGCGAGTTATTTTGTTATTATTGCAGGTCGTGTCCTTTCATGATGACACTGCTAAGTTTTCGTACCGAGAAGCTTTTCAGGGGGGAATCTGGTGGGGTAGAATCCTTACAGGGAGTTGCAGTGGACAATTGATCTAGTTATACGCACTACAGCTGCCTACGGCTACCTGTAAGCGCCTCATAACCCGGAGGACCTCTGATCGTAACAGAGAGGTGCTACCAATTGTTAGACAGAGCAGTGAGTAGAGTAAACGAAGTTGTATTCTAAGAGAATACTATGTATCTAAGTACACATCAGAATGAGTATAAGCTATAAGCTATTCTAGCAATACAGGTGTACGTATCACAATGTACTGTACGATGACGCTGATTACCCAACTGCGGAGCACTGGAACAATGTCATCAACCACGTTGGCTGGGCAGACGGTCGCAAGGTTGTTGAGCTCCTATCCAAGATCAGTATCAACTCTCCGCCAGCGACAACAACTCTCTACCGCAATGTCCAAGAAAAGTTGCAAAAGATCATGATCACAATGGTTGATTTTCAATACAACATCGACCATGCAACTGATACATGTCACCGTTGGATTGACTTTCGCAATTTTCCATGTAAGTAGATGTTACAGGGACCACCTCCACTAGTATGTGAAGCACGGACCACCTTATGTATGGCCCTTGCGAGCCCCTTCCTGTGGGTTTTCTCGATATGGTAGCAGTCTGGGTAGATAGTTACGAAACCAGACTTTCTACACACTCTTTCCTGCACCTTACGTTGAAGTGCAACAATAGATGTTATTTTAAGTTTCAGCACGAAGTGTTGAAGGTAGGTATGTATTTAAGAATAGACATCAAAATCCGGCTGCATCAACATGACGCAATCGACTTGGGATGTCTCACAGTAGTAGTGCAGTTCGTCATAGATACTAATTCACCCTGGGACGGCTGATGAAAAAACAAATAAAATCAAGCTTGGAAAACTACAATATCAAATGCTACTGTACATGAGAACTTCCTGCATATCTACCTCGCAATTGACTCGAAAAATGACTTCCTCCAAAGGGAAACCTACCGATCCTCAGCTTCGTGAGAGCATTAAAGAAGGTATAGACTGGTTGCTGTTGAGCAAAGACTATTACACAACTAATACACTCAGATATCAAGCAAGAACCTAACAAATCAGGCGGTGGTCAAGGACAATGGTCTGCTTGGAAGGTACGATATCGAATCTGCGCCTACTCGGAATTTGGTTTGACTAAGAAGCTCAAAGGCAAACAAACTTGCGAAGGAGTATGAGAAGCAGGGAGGAGATTATGAAAACGAGCCGGGGTCCAAAAACAAGCCGAAGAAGGGAACTCCTGAGCCTAAAGAGTAACCTATGGTTTAGGTAGGTAAATATAATTGTCATTATTACCTGCCCGTTAGATTCTCGGCAATGATATAATTGAACCTGCCCCCTCTAAGACCTAGCGGTGATTCCCACCGGACTATGTGTATGGTATGACTATAGTGAAACGTGGGATAGCATCGAGGTTAGTCTAGTAATCTATTTATGTGGAAGTGACCTTTTATTCTGCTGTTATCTTGTTCCGACGACGCGATATTCAAATATAACTTTCTGTTACGCCATATTGAAAGTCATATTAAAGCTCAAACTAAGTACGCCATCCCTTGTTCCCAAGTTTCGATCAAATCAAGGCTGCCTATATCCGCCAATGAGATAAAAACAACATCGTCAGCTTTTAGGACAGTTATTTGTTATCGTTTTGGTTTTTAGATGGGTTTTCTCCAAAATAGGAAGGGCAAGCAATCGGAGGACTTGTTGGATTGATGATATGACCTTGGGTAAAAGAGGATGTGCTATATGACCGAGAGATTGGATTGAAATAGAGGAAATCCACCTGCGATCTTAGTATAGATTCAATTGTTTTATGATCAGGGTGTAGACAGACGCAACCAAGGGGGTTGCGATAGTAAGGGAGAGGGAGAATAGGGGGCATTAGTAAACAACTAGGTAAGGTCAAGGCCTCTCAGACTTCAGCGCCACGACAAATCCAAAAGTCGGATTGTTGTGATGCATTAGGAGGGATTGACTTTGGAACGTTCAAAGGGATTCTTGCTAGAAACTGATAGGATATGTGGTGTAAAAGATGTTGATTCAGTAAAGTTCCAGTAAATACGAGTCAAGCTAGTATAAACACAGATTACCTAATATTGACCCACAAAACCATATCTTTAATTAGAGATACTTTAACTTGCTGCGATATGACTCAGAAACTGTAACTGGATGCTAGGTTCACTTCGGAAGTTGAGGGCAAGAGAAATCGTTGCGGGGCAATCACCACAATATGGGATATGGCCCATGCGAGTCCTTCCCATGTGTTTTCTCACCACTGCGATATACTAGATACATGTAGGTAATTACGGAACCAAGAAGCTTTTTAGGCACTCTTTCCCGCACCTGTTGCTACGGTAGAACAGAAAATATATATAAAGGCAATGATTCTCCTAGGAACCCTCTGCAAGTTTATTACCTCCTACACATAAAAGAAAAACAGTCCAACACTTGGAAGCATACAACGCTCAACCACCACACTTAGATGCACTACTAGGAAACCTTGCTTTTTGTATAAACCGCACTTTTACCAAAAACTACCTCACTCTCTACTACAACAAACCGCACTCAGACTTGAGGTTAGGTTCATTCGTAACACCGTTGCTGACAACAAACACATTCACTATGCGTCTTCCAGCCATCATCTCCGGTTGGCTTGCCCTTGCAAGCACCTCCATAAGTGCCCCAGCGCTATTGCCGACCAGCGCTGATCGAGATTCGGTCTCGACACCGAAGTTCACTATACCTGCCAACGCACCTGTTGTACCAGCAGCCTCTGGAAACGACACCGCTGCTTGCGGCGACTACGACGGCGACGACGACAGCATCCTCGATGAACTCTTCGGAGGCTACTATCGAAGCCCTCCCCAAACAGTCGACATCTCGCCTTTCAAAACAACTGGCAGATATCGCGGAGATGATCAGGTGCCGTGGTGGAACCTAAACTTGTGCTATGTAAGTGGTGACTGACAATATTTTGGTACCAAGCTAACTCCGATTACAGGTGAAGTGCTTCGCTTCCGAATGTTGTAATGGGTGGCCAGGGCTTGGAGACGTCAGGAACCTCACTGTTCATGAATGGTGCCACTCAAAATGGATGGCGGTGGAGAAATGGATATTAAACCACGTAGGTAGAATCCGGAGTCCTTCGTCCCCTTTCAGGTATCATTTATGCGTATCCACTCCCGAGACATGCATTAAACGAGCTACCCGAGTAATCGCTGACTCCTGTTTCTATAGCTACAATTCTGCGTGAAACACTCTTGCAAACATTGCAGACCAGAATGCAGGGAACAATCGGACCGCTGGCAGAGGGAGATGTGTGGAGAGGGCAGTTAGGCGCTGAAAGCAAACAGGCGGAGTTGGAATGCGATCTCTTGTTTTTATGAGGTATAGTGATGACGATGTGGTATACGTCCGGCTATTATTTGGGCCATTGAAAGCTATGTTGTGACGATTGGAGTATACCCCTTTGGCGGGGAGAAGATCTAGAAATTTGCGTGAAGTAAATGTTCTTGTACCTGCTACTGTATCTTCAGAAGGGGATGAGGTTTTCTAGTACCAGTACCTTTTTTCGCCACGGCCACTTTTATACGAGGGGAAAACTGCCATGAAGATAGCGAATTAGAAGGCCAGCAATGTTGCAATGACTATAAAAGTCATAACGAGAGATGAGCCACATAATCAAGTAAATGCAAATTATACGAATTTGATCAATCGATACAGTTTTGCATGTGGATGTAGATGGTGATTTTGACGCAGAGATTAACTGATCGATCGAAAATGCTGGAGTTCGGTTAGAGGTAAAGCCCCGATACGATCAAAGCAAAGATTTAATGGCCGACGCTCTTTCCTAATTTCTAATTTCCATCGAAAACCTATGTCGTTATTCGTAAATGCTTCATTGGTATAGCCAAACGTTCAAAATCTCCTTGAGTATACTGTGTTTCTAATAGCCAACTATTGATTTTAGCGCAAGAACACGAGCCTAACATGGGACAAACACAGTATAGACTCATTAGCCCCTTTCTTTGAAACACTGTAAGCCAGAAAAGGGTACCTATGCGCATTATCCTGTGATACCTAGGTACCTTAGCGTCAAAGGGTGCTTTTGAAAAACGGTTTTTGGACGCAAAAATCATTTCCCAAATGTATAATGATTTTTGTCATGATAACGTCTTTTCCAGGCAAATAGAATCTTCAAGTATAATCCAAATTTAATACAAATTCAACAGCTAAGTGGCGTATGCACCTGCCCGTTAATAATTTCTTTTGTTATGATTGTTGTTTTTGTTCGCGACGTGCGTGTGTAATCATAAGTCTATATAAACAGGTCTTTCTTTTATCTAAGGATTTGGAAAACTTCAACCTTTTTAACCTTCAAATCTTCAAAGTCCAACCAGTAGCCCAATAGTCCAGCAATTAGTAATTAGTAATCAGTGACCAGTGACCAGTGACCAGTGATCAGTGATTAGTAACCAATGATCAATGACCAGTGATCAGTAGTTCCAGTAGTCAGTAAAGTAGTTTTGTAGTTATGACCTCGTAATTCTTGTAGTCAGAATTCTAGTAATTACTGGAAATCTGGAATTAAATTTCTATTCTAATAAGGAAATATTTGTGTAAAAAACGTTTTTATCAGGATAATAATTTTTCCTGTAATTACGTTGTATCTTTAATAAATGCATTTTATATACGTTACGGTAATGTGTTCCTAAAAACGTTTTCTAATACTACTAAGCCCCGCTATGGTACCTATTTTTATGAGAAATTTAGGAGTAGCATTACTACCTATCTACATAAGTTAGGTACTCACCATTAATTAAACAGCCGCTAGGTATTTATACTAGGCTAAAGCATCTATACATTGCCATAGATTAAGACATTTTTGAGCGATTTCCTGCCAGGTGGTTTAAACTAAAATAGGTAGGAGTTATAGTTAATATAAGGGAAAATGGAATAAAGATTAGAGCATAAAACGACAGGGAGTCTTTTAGGTTAAGATTTATTTCGATAGAGTTTAATTCCAGAGCTAGATTATTATTCCAATTGTATTCTTATTCCACTTATGAAACCAATTACCACATTTATACGATGGGGTATAACGAACGTATAATTTATCTCCCCAAAAGGCTATTCGGCATTTCCCTAGTGCGATGTATTTCGTTCTCGGAGCTGAATGTACCCTATCAATCCTAAACAACTAGTCGCTGCCACGGATATTTGTAACAGGGACAGGTTTCTCAATTCATGGCTATAAGGTTAGGTTCGTTACTACCACTAGCCTTCAGCAACTGCTGTTTACTAGAGAAACTCGATCCCTAGGTAGGTAGAAAGGCTGGCACAGTTATTTGTTTGTTCATCTCGAACGAGTATAAATACCTGGGTAGTTTTCCCACCCCAATTCTCTGTTGTGTTTTTTCTTCACCTTTACAACCATCTCTCTAATCCAGCACGCTCTTCAACTTCTATAAATTTGCCAGCTCACAATTTTTACACACTGAACTCTTGACACGTATACACACCACTGCCCCTTCTTTCATCTTCACCACCACCATGAACCCCCTCAAAAGCGCCGGGAAGGCCGTCATGGATAAGGTCATTCGCCCTTCTATGACGGTTTTCTGGAACTCCGTAGACCTCTTCCTTTTCTTCGGCCCACTGTGGCTTATTCTCTTTACTGCCTTCGCCACCTATGCCAACGACTTCAACTTCTGTTGGCTTACTCTTATGGCTCCCCAGGAAACTGAAGTCGGCCTTGGTCACCCTCTCTCCCCCGCCAGATGGCATCTTGGCCTCTGCCTGCTCATCATCTCGAGTTTGATTCGTGCAAATTGGTTCTTGCCTTGGATCCAAATCGTCGTCATGTCCCGAGTTTGCGATCGCCACTGGAAGCCACCCAACGTGAGAGACCTCATATAACCCGAGCACTTCTCATATACCAAGCTTGCTAATTGAATCAGAACCCTTCCAGCAAACGAATCATGCAGGCAGACCAATCCTTGTTTCAAGTTGCACTAGATGATGGACGCCTCGCATATATGGAAGGTAAGTTGGAGTGACCAGGTTACTTGAATTTCTTGATACTCATTTAAATCAATAGGTCGGCGGCCTCGACGTTGTCCTTTTGTCGGCTCTAGTTGCAATTTCGATCTGTAGGTGATTCAACCCCATGCCTCGGCGTTCGATTACTAACCCTTATTACTATAGATCTGATAGGTTAGTTTCCTAAGATTACCACCCCCTTTGATATCATCGCATCTCAGCATCGCATCTCAGCCAATCCCGAGACACAAATGATTATTGACTGTTGTCCAAAGGGTATACCACTGTTCCTGGTTCGACCGATGTTTCCCCGTCTACGACCACTACTGCGAGTACCTCCATGCGACAGTATACCTTCGAACAATGAAGCCATACTGCTTCGTGCTCATCTTCGTGTTCCTGGACGCGCTCTATAGCTTCGCCGTATCTTTGTTCGCCGTATGCGAATCCTCTTCTCGACACCAGGATCCGTTCGTGGCTTCAATGATCTTCTGTTGTTTGATCCTATTCCTGCTCGCGTTAGTGTTCCAAAGCTATTCATTTTCCCTTTCAGTATAACTCATGGCCAATCACTCCCGCAATTACTGACTCTTGTTGCTTGATACAGGTTCGGGAACACCCCGTCCGGCCTATATCGACTCGTGTGGAGTAATATGCTGGCTCCAGAGCTATCGGTATGCTTATCCTGTTGCTTCCTTGTTACCACATCATATACTAATTGACTTCTTGCAGGGGAAGCATTGGACACTTGCCATGAAGTATCGAGAAAGGGATAGAGTTCGTCTCAAGCTCGTTAACTTCGACAAGAACCCCTGGGACCTTGGTGTATACGAAAACATTCGCCAAGTATTCGGGCTCCGCTGGTGGTCGTGGTTCTTCTTTTGGTGGACTCCGGAACGTGTTTCGCGCTATGGAAAATACGTCGACAGAGATCTCCCATTCTCAGATTTTGTCTCCGAGGCTTTTACCCGGGAAATCATGGATGGGATGCAAGGCGTCGTGATCGACCACATCGAAGCTCAACGTCAGGATGTACCTGCAACCCATGTGGGCGCATTCATCAGGCAGCAACGTAGTGCTCGTCGGCGGACCCAGACGCAAAGCCATGAGAGCATCTAGGCTCTTCGTCGTTCAGCTCGGATGGATACGGAAGGGTAGGATGAGCACCAGAGCTTGGATTCGGGTGGCCTCTCTACAGATGGTTGTGATCACTCACCCAGAGCTAAGTCCAACCCTTTTTCTAGTTGTCTCCCTACTCTCCCCTATCCCCTGCCCATATTTCCCATTCCCCTTTTCTCCCTCCCCACACTCTCTCCCCCTTTCTTTGATTTTGTCTCAGCTTTAGCTAACTTGTCACCTTCACCGAATTTCGGCGACCCGCCCTGTCTACCCCCGCGAGTCGCCCACGTCCAAGAACACCGCAGCTGCTCCGGACAATGCATTACTGCCAGCCTAGCTTCCGACGCTGGCCCTCTACTCGACAGCCAATAACACCGCAGCTGCTCCGGTTAATGCAACATTACTAGCCTAGCTTCCGACGTTAGTATTCGATCCATCGGTCAAGAACACCGCAGCTGCCCCGGTCAACGCAATATGGATGGATTTGATGGCCCGCATGGGAGGGATTGTTGTTTGGTTTTGTTGTTTGGTTTTGTCTCTCTTTGTACGGCTTTTTTTCATTTTTCATTATGTGTTTGGTTTTACTGTGCTCTAGTTTTCGGCTGCTTGTTCGTTGCCCATATGGGTGGGTGGTGGGAGTCTCACTATTAGTGAGCGGGTCACTCATTTGGGTTTTTGTATTTTAGTTTCCTTCCATCTTCGTTGCTTGTTGCCCTTTGGGTGGGTGATGGGAGTCTCACTCTTGGTGGGCGGGTTCAACACCCTTTGGGCTTTTCCCTTCAATTCTCAATATGAACTATGGTTTCCTCCCCTATACTAGCCTTTACTTGTCACAACCTTGGCGTAGTCATCGAATAACTCACAACTATGAGCTGTGTATGGAGTTAAAGCTATCAGCTAGTAACTGGTCTTCGAGAACTCAAGTAAGTGAGAGAAAGCAATGTTTTGATATCAGTATACTCTTGTTAAATATATAGTCGTAAACAGTAGCTAACATTCCACTGCCTACATTATAAGTCCAAACTTCAAACCAATCACCTTGGCCCCTGCACTTCTCTATCATTCGCTGGGAACTAGCTCTATTCCCTCTTATTCTCTCTTTCCCTTGGCATCCTGGACTTAACATGAACACCAAGGTTGTAGGAACTGGTGTCGAAGCTCAGCTCAAACTTGACATTAGAATAGAAGCATATTTATAAATATTAAAGCCATGTGGCCACTGTTTGCGGCCTACGCGCGCACACGCCAACTTTTTAACGCGGTGAAGAACTATACCATCTCAAGCTGTAGGGCTCCGTGGACTATCCGAGGTACCTCTGCGCCTTACTCACACGACATCACCGTGATAGTGCGTACCGGAGGGAGGTTATCGAGATACTCCTAGTGAGGCTTTCTAGATTTTCCTATTGTTGCTAGGGATAGCGACCCACGAGCAACGGGGCGATGGATGTAATCATACTCCTGAACTCACCCTATGTAAAATTCTAGCCGAACCTCATCCAGTGAGTGGCGGCTCTCAAGCGCCTTTCATCCAATGTCCAATCTAGCGGTCATGCGAGAACGAAGTGCGAGGACTATCGTAGGCAAAATAAGGTGATTAATGCCACCCAGTCTCTATCGGGTTCTAAGGAAGCGAAACATCCCGAGAATCAGGCTTAGACTCTCCGATGCGAATAACTTAACGTTAAACGGTTGATATATATATCATATGTTAAGATCGTAATGCGCGCACGTCGACGTTGATATCCTTTCCTACTATCGAGACACTGCGCCTCTTCGCGGGTGACGGAGACATCATACCCTTATACGGTTCGTCTAAAACCACGGTGAAATCTAAAGCTACTCCCAGATTAGTATAGTGATATGGCAATGTATGGGTCTTTATAGTAGAGTTGGTATCTTTTTACTTCTTCTATACTTAGGGTATATACTCTTGATTTCTATATGTCACAACGGCAAATATCGATGATTTTGACAGCGGGTAAGATAGTATAACCTGACGATTGAGCCAGCTAATGTTTTTTTTGGCTATAAAAGGAGTTAGGGAGGCGACGACGAGGTTAACGATACACTTGCATAAGGTCAGTAGAAGAGGTATATATTTTAGTATAAGCATCTAGAATACTAGGTTGGGCTGATCTAAGCATAGTGTCGAATTTTCACCGTGGTTTTAGACGAACCGCCCTTATAGGACATTCCTCGAGATAAATATCGTACCCTCGTGAGGATTAGAGGGCCCTATTAGCCAGACACTTACAGGAATATCTAACATATTCCTAGGACAATGTTGATATAGTGTCGCGGATGGCCATCTCTGTCTTCCCTCCCTGTGCCAAGGTTCGATTGCGATGCTATAGCATACGAAAAAGGCCTGCCAAAGCAGCTACCTAGTATATGTAGAATGTCCTTGGGTTGGACTAAGTCGTCTTGCCGCCTCTTGGATAGTTAGCGATACGCTTCCACTGATAACTGGATAGGAATGGGTGTACTCAGCCGAGTAATGATCGCACATTCTATTTTACGACGAGTGGGAACTGAGGCCTATATCGAGCCGGACTAACCTGTGCTAAATAGTATGATCTAGCATGCATGTGCCCCCTGCCTAGTAGTCAGGTAGTTAGTCTTGGACGATGATCTGGAGATTGATTCTGAGGGAAGGGTGTTACTATAATCCCGGAACCTACCTGTGTGATAAATCCTCTGCTACGCCTCTTTAGTTCCATGGTAAATGATACTATACTTTTAACCATATAATGCTCCTGGGCGGCCGATTTGTAATCCTGTTGACTGATAGACCCTCAATCCATGTTTTTTCCTTTTTCGTACCGCCGAACATATGGAACATATAGCATTACTCTTTTTGAATAGAATCGTCGACAGTGAGCTTTCCTTATTGAGCATGCCATTCTCTATACTTCGCCCACTCCCCGATCCCTGTGCCTGTTCGCAGCCAGACATACGATGATGGTGATCGGCACTTGGTACATGTGACTATCTAACTTAATGCTAGCAGCTCGTCGTTCGTTCGTTTGTATAATTGCTAGGATTGTTTGGCCTGTAAGGCTGCAGGGTCATCCATCAATCGCTTCCTTTCCGTATTATAGATCCTCGCCATCGTCATTGTTCGTTCAGCCCTCGGCCCGACGGCCCCGCATACAATTAAACTGAAGCGGGGTTACCTATAGAGGTATCTGTGATCTCCGAGGAATATACCGCTAACAAGTGGTTTTACCGGCGCCGGCACGGATGGGAATGGGAATGTCCCCGCCAACTCCCGGAGCGGGTTCGAAGATGGCTTCGGAATCTATATCGGTATGGGACTGATGATTATCGGCAATGAGTGGTAGTAACAAGTCGAGCATAGTATGTGTTTTTCCAACTCAACTATCACCAAGTAATAAGGAACACGTAAGGTGAGTAATATTATTACTCATGAGTATCTCAGCAGCTCAATTGCAATAGGCGACCTCCTAGATCTAATACCCCTGCATCTTAGTCCCGATGGTGATGCCGTATCACCACATCCATACAAGGGGCCTTGGCCCTGCCGCATGCACATCTGGGCACATGGTTTCGCGACACGATCTGAGAACGGTACCCAATAGCATCGACCGAAACGTCTTCCCTTTTGGCCGGGGTGCGGCAGGTAAGCTCTCCTTCGGAAACGAAACCTGCAGCTTGGCTTCACTGTCAAAGGGGGGCACCGGCGCTGGGGCAGAGGCAGGATGCGGATGTCAATGCTACCCAACCTTAAAGGGCTGGCTGCTTATGCTTAGGGCTAGCACCCCTGTCATTGTCTCGGTTTCGTATACACATCTCGTGCGAAAGCCGGGGGTTTTCTTGGCTCGCTTTGACATGGTATTTCGAGACGGCAGTTGAGCGATTCCGAGGGATAGGATTTGTAAACAAGCTATAGCTTGAATTACTATCGTGTAGTATGGTGTAACCGTTAAGATGACTAACTGTCTTGGTGGTCTTTGTGTGGCTCACCTTGCGCATGGAGTTTACATCAAGCGTCTACGTTTTTAGACTGAAAGAGAAACCTCCTTACTTCAAAGTCATAAATCTACGACAGATATTGGATGATGGAGATTTGAGTAGAATATGGAATTGATTGATTTTGGTTATTTCTTGTTGGGATTGGCAGTATTAAAATGTTCCAGTGTCGATAGGTGGATAGCTCGTGAGGTATCCACCCCCCTGAATGATGAAAAGGGGTAATTCAACTAAGCAAAAAAAAAATAAAAGCCTCGGTCACATTTATTCAAACGAACTGCAGAGAAGCATAGATATTGATATTAAGATTATAAAACTACCACAATATAATGTATAATCAATTTGAATTTGATTTGTGCAGCATCAACCTGGTGGGTTTATGGTCTTCTATTGGTGATATGCCTTCAGGAACTTCACATTGAGGGAGGAGACAAATCATCTGCATCTGCATGACTTTGGTAGAAATAATCTCATTTTCGATATGAAATTGAAATAATGAAAAAGACAAAGGAGCTATTTGGATCTGAAAAGATAGTCTTCTGATGTACAATCTCATACAAAACAGGGTGCTATACAAAAGACTATCAAAACAGTTCATAGGTGTACATATTCCTCCGTATATCTAACACATTTATGCTCCAATCTTGCGTTGGCGAAGCAAGTCACCAATAGTTCCATCTTTGCTTGCCAACATATCCGTCACGATGAGGATGTAAAGGTCCAAGACCTCCTTCGCCCGGTCTTTCGAGAACAGCCTCTCATCGTATCCCATCTTTAGCCTATGTCCTCGCGCATCCTTGAAGACCTCGAACATGATGGCGTAGTTGACAAACATGGTGACCTTGCTCATGGCCATGACAATCCATCGCATGTTGCTCTGCTTGCCTGTAGCTGGCTCGAATGGCTGGAACAAGAATAGCGTTTTGGCCGCGCTGGAAGACCTGCTTACGCCAAGGGCGTTGTAGATATCACCTAGCCCAACCAGACCGTTCTCTGTCATCTCCCAAAAGGAAGACTGCGTCTTCTTGAGCACCGTCCCGAGGGCTGTAGTCGACTCAAGGCGCGATCTGAAGGGGAGAAAGTTTGCACATGTGCCGTTGATGAGCTGTGGCTCGTCCATATCCACATTACGGCCAGTCAGTAAATAGTCGTAGGTCACATCATCAGAATTGCCACTAAGAATAGACAGGAGAAGGCTGTAGGCTGTCTGGAACACGGTAGAAGCCGTCACTCCAGCGGACTGGGCGAATGCGTTCACGGGTATATCGATGGTGGCTCCCACGCTGCTGTGAACTCGCGGGCTAGCTATGTGGGATGGGAAGGAGAAGTTGGTGCCTTTCAGATTTTCTTTCCAGAAGTCGAGCATCTTGGTGCGGTTCTGCTTCTGTATGTGGTCGACGAACTCCTTGAACGGCGTCTTTGGTGGCATAGGCTGCCCGTCTCGCAGGGCCGCGAACTGATCGTCGAAGATGCGAAGAAGTGTCCCGTCGTACATGGCGTGGTCAAGCTTAGTGCATATATCCATGCTGCCGTCCGGATGCTTAAGAATTAGATATCGTACGAACGGTCGACCAATGCTGAATTTACGATCCCAATGACCACGAATCAGTGCTGACTTCTCGTTCTCGTCTGGACAGTCGATGACGGCCAAGTCTAACACTGGCTTCTTGTGGATGACTTGGACCCAGCTGAGGGGGTCCGACTCATCTTGCTTCAAGTACATGGCTCGTAAAATCTGGTTTTCCGCGGTAAGTTGACGCGTGAGATCCAGCCAGACGTCAAACTCGAAGTCTTGAGGTACTGGCCGTATAGTCATGAGCTGCCAAAATTGATCTTCAGTGTGCCCTTGTGTCAAGAACTCCGCTTGGCCAGGAGCAGCGGGATAGATCTCTTCAATATCCTCAGCGGCAAGACCTGCTGCTTGTAACCTCGAATGAACTGATGGATGTACAACGAATTTGACAGCCTGGGTCGTCTCTACCTTTACTGGGGACATCTTCGTAGCTTGCTCTCCAAGGGATGCATACGTCATAATATCGTTGACCGAAAGAGAGTAGTTCTGGCGTCGGAGCATACTGGAAAGGTTAATGGCAGCAATGGAGTCTCCACCATAGTTGTAGAAGAGATCAGACAAGATAATGCTCTCGGCCTCGACTCCAAAAAGGTTAGCCCAAGCATCTCGAAGTATAGTCTCGGTGCTCGAAAGCTGTTCCGTGCCATTGCTCTGTTGCTGCACCTTCCGAGGCTCGGAATATCGAGCTAAGTCTCCAGTGCTCATGCTCTCGGCTATTTGGTTCAATTTCTTTCGATCAGCCTTGCCTGAGGCTAGCAGGGGGAACCTCCAAAAGGGTAAGAATATCTTGGGTATCATATAATGAGCCAGTGCATGAAGTCTTTCGGTGATGGCAGATGGTGCTACGACCGTTTTGGGGTATAGAAGGCTGTCGGTGTCTTCTGCTGTCGGCGATGTCTCTTGAGGGACGTAGTAGACCACAATTTGCTTTTTGTTCTGGATATTCGCCGCACCCACAACACAGCTGTTGACAAGGTCTCCGGCGTGTGAAAGGATGACGTTTTCGATTTCCGCCAACTCGATTCTGAAACCGTTAATCTTGACCTGGTTATCCTTCCTTCCAAAGCACTCTATCTCTCCGTTGGGAAGCCATCGAGCGTAATCACCGGTCCTGTAAATGATCTCTCCATCTTCTCCCTTTATAAAGGCAGCAGCGGTAAGATCGGGACGGTTCACATAGCCAATGGCAACTTGCGCACCACTTACACACAGCTCACCGACGGCACTAGTTCATAGACGTCAGCAACGTAGTTCGTATAAAGTAACTTTGATGAATAGAATATCACTCACCCATGCGGCACAGGAGTCAGGTTCTTAGGATGCAGAATTGAAGCTTTAACCGCCTTCAGAGGGTATCCGATACTCTTGAGGCTGCCATCAACTGTGACTTTGGATACCGTCATAAGAATCGTTGCCTCGGTCGGTCCTGTTTTCGGAATACTTTGGTTAGCAATTGGCATTTCGATGTAAGGGGCTCAGGGGGAGGCTTACCATAACCGTTATACACCTCCACTCTCGATGCCCATGTATTAACAAGTTCAGGCGTAATTGGCTCGCCACATACGAGAAGTGTTTCAAGATTGGGAACTTCGTCCGGCGAAACAAGCTTTGAGATTGTTGGCGTAAGCATCACTTGCTTGACCCCAGAGGAGTTGATGGCCGAGGCAAGATCGCTAATTAGGGATTCCTGGCTAGCAATAGAGATGGTGCCACCGGAACTGAGAACCGTAAAAACGTCAAAGTAGGAAGCGTCGAATACGTAGTTGAGGAACCAAAGGACATGCCAGTTCTCGTCAATTTTGCAAGCCTCGATCATACCCTCTGTCGAAGCTGCCACGGACGCATGGGATACCTTGACACCTTTGGGTCTACCAGTTGAGCCACTGGTATAGATCACATATGCCAGGTCAGCCGCGGATATGGCCGGTTTCTCGTAGGCGACATTGGAAGCTTCCACAGAGGTGATGTCAATCACACTCCCAGAGAATCCATCGAAAATCTCCGAGCAAACACTGTCCGTGATTGCCACACGGGCTGAAACATCTTGAATGATAAAGTCATTTCGTTCTTTTCCGTTCTTGGGATCGAGGGGCGTGAACGCGGCACCTGATTTCAAGACACCGAAAACGGCGACGAGAGTGTTGATGGACTTTTCCAACCCTAGGGGAACGATGTCACCTCTTCCTACGTTTTTCGATCGCAAAAGCTGCGCAACATGGTTGATTCTCGCGTCAAACTCTTTGTAGGTCAGTTGGCTCCCCGAGAGGTCCTTCAAAGCAACCTTGTTTGGTGATCTGGCGACCATGCGGTCCAACAAGGAATAGGCTAGCAAGTTTGGCTCGGTAGACCTGTGAGTCGAAATGCTTTCAATAAACGACTTCTCCTCGGGCGATGTAGGACATAGGTCAGAGACGACACAGCCTGGAGTGTTCAACATAGCCTTGATTGTTTCGACGACATTTCCAAGGAGGAAATTCGCTTTTCCTGTTGGGAGAGCGGACAAGATGCGCAGGATCGTCTTGTCTGCTTTCTGTTCAGCTTCAAGCATGGTATAATCCAGGTAGTTCGGCTCGTAAGGTCCGCAGCGCTCGAGGATATCGCTAAACTTTTCACTCTCGCCTTCTTTGACAAGTACGTTAACCATTGTGTCCATCAGCGGTGTGCGGTGACCGGAGGCTTTCAAAATGTTCCGTATCCCGTATCTTGCCTGTGGTATGTATCGCCACATCTCTTCTTGGAGAGACTTTGCCAGGTCGATCAGCGTCGTGTCGGGGTCAACAGTAATTCTGAAAGGTGCCGTGGTGATAATTGGTCCGGCGATCTTTATAACCCCAGGAACAGGGGCATCTCGTCCTGAGAACACGGTTCCGAAGACTATGTCGTTTTGGTTGGTGTGTATAGAAAGGACAATGGCCCACGCGGCGTAAACTAGGGAGCCTAAGGATACATTGTGATGGGAGGCGAATGTATGGATGTCCTCTGTAAGCTCAGCTTGTACCGACCTTACCTTCTCCTCGGTAGCGTAGCCCAGTAACGAGGGCGAAGCACCCTCCAGCTTACTCTTCCAGAACTTTTTGTATTCATCTTCGTCTTGGCTCCTCAAGTATTGTATAAATTGAGCGAAACTAGGCCTTTGCTGAAGTTGCTGTCCCCGAATTACAGTAGCAAGATCATTCATGAGGAAGTCATGGGACCAGAAATCGAATAGGGCGTGGTGCATAGTAACGGCGAGACCGTTCCGGAGCGCCGTGAAACGCACAAAATCGGAGCCAAGCTCAATGGGTCGTTTCTGCATCGCAGAATACTCGTCGAGTGTCATATCGAGGGTCTCCCACGATAATGCAGTTTCCTTTTCCTTTTTCACCACTGAGAAAAATGAAGCTTTATTCGGGACAAACGTCGTTCGTAGAAGGGGTAGCTGTGGGATGAGCTTTTTCAAGCCATCCTTCAAACCCTCAAAACTTATCGAATCTTTGAGTTGGTAGTATCGACGGTACACATAGGTTGTATTCCCTAATAGCGAGTCTGCCAAGAAGGTATCTTGCAACGATGTTGTCGGGTAGGCATCATCAACGCCAGTCTTATCCAGCTTTGTGTCCGCCGGCAATAGTGAGAAAGGTGTTATGACGTGTGAACCTCCATCTCTTAGATGTTTGGCATGGTCAAATAACTCACGCAGTGGCATACCGAGGATATCCGTGATGCTGATTTCGAGATTAGCCTCATATGCCTTGGACGAGACTCGAATGGCATCCAAGGATGAGCCACCTAGCTCCTGGAATGTGTTCTGCGGGGCAAGCTGCGAACTTGACAGATGAAGCACTTCAGCTACTATACCACGCAGTGCTGTCTCATCTTCGTGGTGGCTATGCTGTTCTGTATTTGAGTAGTCATCTACCGAAGACTGCAACAGATAATCACGCCCAAGGCTTTGAACGTGCTTCACAAGCTGTGGAATATCAACCTTTCCGTTGATGTTCAAAGGAAGACTTTCTTCCTTTATCCAATAGGTCGGGATCATGTAGCTCGGGATATGTTTCTTGAGAAGGTCTCTCACTTCAGTGCGCAACCTTGACCATTCGGTTGCTTCCGCCTTTGGGACTATGACGCCAACGAGGTGAACCTTTCCACCAAAGACGGACGTAGCAACAACACTGGAATTCAAGACATCAGGATGAGTCTGAATAATGGAGTTTGAATCGCCCGGTTCTACACGCTGCCCATTCACCTTTACTTGGAAGTCGATTCTGCCGATCATCTCGATCGATCCATCTTCGAGCGCGAGGACCATGTCTCCGGTACGATAAAGTCGGCCCTCTCCAAACGGATTTTCGATAAAAGCTTCTGCTGTCTTCTCTGGACGATTGATGTAATAGGAAGCTAACTGGTCACCCCCTAGACACAGCTCACCGGGAACGAGCAGGGGACATAGCTCCGTAGTTCCAGGATAGAGAACGTAAGAAGAGGTGGTATCACTTGGGCGCCCAATATTCTGCGGATTTTGGCCCAACACCATCTCACGGCGCCAGTTCACTTGCGTGTTCTCGCTGAGGCCGTAGGCATTCAGTAACTGAAGCTCATTCACCCACACTGGAATCAGAGCGGGGTTAATTAACTCTCCCGCTACTGTCAGCCTCCTTAGCGACGGAACGGTCCCAGGGGTGAGTAGCAATGCTGTCGAAGGTGTGACGTCAATCACATTGATCTCCATCTGTCGAATTGTGCGCCCGATGTGGATGGTCAAGTTGTCTTTGCTTGCTAGGCAAAGACAGCCGCCTTGCTTCAGCGTAGACCAAATCGAGCGCTGAGCAGCTGAAAATGTAGGGTTGTGGAAGAATAATTGGCGTAGGTTCTCGATAGTTGGAAATGCTGCAAGCCCGGAGGTTGCAGAGGAATGTTTCTGATTCAGGGGTATGTTAGTATTCTGGTTACCTAGGCTTAGAGTAGGGTAGGGATAACATCATACGTGCAGGACGCCTTTTGGCTTTCCAGTAGAGCCGGACGTATATATAACATAGACCGGATCGCTTGGATCACAGTTATTTGATAGGTTCGTCTCTTCGTTGTGGCGAGAAGTCTCGATTATATCCTCTATAATCATCTCGTTGGGGAATCTACCAGCTGTGGATCTATCGACCAAGACCAGCTTGGCGTCAATATCCTCGACAATAAACTTGTTTCTCTCGTCCGGTGAGTCAGGATCCAAGGTAACATATGCTCCACCGGTCTTTAGAATCGCGAGGAGTGAAACGATAATGTTAGTAGACCTACGTTGGCAGACAGGTACAAATGAGCCCCTGCCCACGGGTAGCTGCCTGGCAACGCGATTCGCCAAGCGGTTAAGTTCATCATAGCTAACTGGTTTGTCGGTTTCAAATTGGACCGCTGGAAGATCTGGAGTTAACTCAACCTGACGCTCGAATAGTCTGTGCACATTGTCATAAACAGGCTTCGTCAAAGGTTTCCCCAACTCAAGAATCAGGGATTGCTCGTCCGGGGAGATAATGTTGATCCTACCCACACTTGCTGTAGGGTTGCTCACGACGCTGAAAATAGCGGTTATGAAGTGGTTAAGCAATATCTTGACGATACTGCTGGGGATTAAAGTATCGTGGCGAGCAGAAACCTGAAGCGTGTCTGCCAGACGAATGATGACGCTTACTGGAAGGCTATCGTCAGTTGGTTCCGGGATATTCTTCTCACAGATAATGAGTTTGAAATCAGTCGCGGCGGCGTCATATTCTCGTCTGAGATACTCATATCCAATGAATGCGTTTGACGAAGCTTGGGTATTGAACCGTTCTATCTCGACCACTGCTTTCGCCACTGATTGTTCAGCACTCTGAAACTTCAATGGGTATTCTTGGTCGGCAAACTATCAATAACGAGAGTTAGTAATTGCTTAATTAGGTAGGTATCGCTTGTCTTCCGAGCGGTTGAGCTGAAAATATACTGGAAGCGAAAATAAATAGCTCTTGAATACTAACCCCAACAACTGTGTCGTATCCCTCGACTGTTTGATCTCTTCCCTCTGCTACAAAAACCACGGCCTCGCCACTAGTTTGGGAATGTTTGCCCAATACTATCCCAAAGGCAGCGTAGAATAAGGCATGGACCGACACACCGAGAGCTTTAGCGACTCGTCGGATAGACGCGCCGCTGACAGCTACGGAGCTGTCTATGCTGGTTGTTTGGTACGTGTTCTGACGGTCGACCGGGAAAGAGTGAATTGTGAGGGCAGGGAGGTTTCCAAGCTCGGCTTGCCAGAAGCTCTTTGCCTCCTCCTCACTGCGTCTTCGAGCCACTGCATCGTAATCTGAGATACAAAGTCTTTGAGGCGAGGCTGCACCGACCAAAAGGGACAGAAAGTCTCTCCATATGAAACTAAGCGATGTCCGATCGGCGATGGCGTATGGAAGGTACAGGTATACTCTAGGATCCTCACTCGATTGTCTGTCTATAACCAAGCGAGCAGGCTCTTGGCTGCTGTTCAAGAGCTCAAGGTCTCTATGGGATAAGTTGCTGATGTATTTCGGGTGCCTGAAAACCCTCCGTCGAAATACAGCGTCCTTCCCAGAACCGACTTTGACAATAATAGATCTCAGAATATGATGGCGATTACAAAGATTGTTCCAGGTTTCGATGAGCGTATTTCCATCCTTTAGTATCCCTTGGGGCAGGTCTAGGCGTATAATGGAAGGTTTCTGTGGTCCTGGCTTTTGTAAAGCAATTGTCTGGGCCAAAGTACAGTCGACTTCGAATTCCACCTCTGGGTCTTCTAACGCCAGTAGCGTATTTGTGATCTCCTTTTCTGTGATGTGTACAGATACCGAGTTCTTGAGTGATTCGAGAGAATCACTCCTCGTAACAGAAGATACGTCGAATACGAGTTGGTCAAGCATTTTGAAAAAAACTAAATGAACGACTTGGTGTTTACAATGCCTTGATGTTGCTAAGGACAGACCAGTCTATCTAGATCAGAATAGCCACACTGATGAAATCATGCATAGACATTTATATTATCTTTCCAGCCCTTCCTATAAAGCCTTTTGTCGATATGTCTCATCCCTTCCGTCTCTAGTGACGAATATGGCTGCCCGAAAGGGATTCAATTCCTCAAATGGCACAACGATAAACTCTGCCAACAAGAATGGTGATACCCTATTCCTCCGACGTGTGCTCGAACAAGTAACAGGAATCCGGCTGAGAAATCTAATGCTAGGTGCAAGGCTATAGTTCCCTAAGCGCATCCCTAACCCAGATTTGCTATTCCGAGATCAACTTTCGACTGATCCTCCGGGCAGATATTCGTCCGTTATACGTAAGAAGCCGTATGAGCTATTTTCATGAGTAGTCCTATAAAGTAGGGTTGGTGTTGGGATTAACTTTCCACTGCATCGTAGGAGCTGAACCAACAAGGGGGGTAACCTGGAAGCCATGGACTTTGGGGCTGAGGCTACCAAGGGAGCTGGTCACACCCTAGCCTCGGCCGGGATGCTCAGTAATCATACGGTTGACGCCATCATGTGTGAGAGTAATGTCATAGCCTAAGTAAATAGATTGAAGGAAATAGTTTAAACTTCTAAATACCACCTCGGGCCGGCGAGAATGAAGTTCCTTCGTGTACTAGTCCGGGACAGCATCCGCTAGTACCGGCTTTTGCGACGTTTATTGATCCAACAGCATGTTATAGTCCGTGAAATGAGCACGTCAACTCACCAACATAGAGTGTTTATTAGCAAAATGGCACGTTAAAACATGTCTATGCTAAAGAGCGGTGTAAATTCTTAGGTAATATGATTAGCAATGCCAGTGGTTAAGCTTACATGGTGTAGAAATGGGTGTGGTTACCTAAGTAGGTACATAAGGTTAATGCAGGCGTTGTATTTCGTGACACCTGCACAGCTACCCAGGGCTGTTACAGCTTAGGGAGGGAGGGGGAGGGGGCACATATGTCGCACGTGGTGAGATTCTGGGGTGCGATCCCAAATCCTACATCAGCCGTCCCCAGCATGATGCGTGTCAGATCATGGTTCTTATGCCGCTGTCCTAAAGAGCCTCATCGGCCCCCCAAATCGGAAGACCGAACAAATTTCCTGTTTTGCGGAACTAGTGGCACCACAAGAAGATCTAAACTGTTTTGCACTCTATTCACCTTGATAGGAAGATCAAACATTACCCGTTTCTGAAACAAACGCCCGTTGAGAGCAAGATGAGGGTATCTTCGTTTCTGTCCTTGGACTACTGCTTCCGAAACGTAATTTTGCATTGCAAACTTGTCGGTATACTGGGATATGGGAAAGACATTTCCTAGACCTCATAGATCCCTATAAATTCATATCATTCCAACTGTTTGTGAGAAAATAATTCAACATCACCTTCAGACTTACTTCATAATCCATACTATATCATCATCATCATTATCATTATTCTCGAAAATGTTGGGCAGTGTACTTCCGTTTAGCGAGGAGATCGCAGACCGCGTAAGCGAGTACTGTGAGGATACTTCAACCAAAATCCCAGATACTCTTCTTCAACACTGGAACGAAACACGAGCGGGCTTCTCCGATGCGGACAAGATGTCGAGCCGCCTTCAGGTAGGGTTCGCTGGTCATTAAGTCGCAACCACGGTTAACGTTCTAAATAGGGGTCGTGGATGATATTCCTTGCGCGCGACAGAAAGCCAAAGAGAGGTATGCAGACCCTCGGATAGAGGTGTTACATAATGTCTTCCTGCTAACAAGTGTCGGCCCTTTTCAGTCCTAGAAATAGGTTGCTACACGGGCTACAGCGCCTTGGCGTGGTACGAAGGTACGAAGGACACGAAGTGAGTACCTACCTACCTATGTACCTAGCTTTTCCAGACCTTTTTTGCCCTAGACAGCTAACCATGCTACGTACGCTATAAGAGCTGAGATTATCACATTGGAACTCAGCCCCAAGATGATCGCCGCGTCCCGAAAGGCTTTCAAGAAGTACGGGGTCGAGGATCGAGTCAAGCTTATCGAGGGCCCCGCAGATCAAACGTGAGTGGATGAAGACCTGCGATATCTGTCTGACCCCCGCATCTGACGGCATATAGTCTGAAGACTCTTACCGGGGAGTTCGATTTAATCTTCGTCGACGCAAACAAGGACGGTTATGCCGGTTACGTGCAGACCATTCTAGACCAAAAGCTACTCTCCGCGAATGGCGTGATCGTCTGCGACAATGGTAGGGCTTACTTCTTAACATGCATAGGGCATTGCTGACATCTTGGTTAGTTTTGGCTCGCGGTACGACCGTCGGAGCTGACTGTGCTCCTTGGCTAAATGACCGTGAGTACACCAAATAAAAATACAAAAATACAAAAAGATTGACGTCGCTGACAATGATAGATGTCCGTGGATATTGGACGGACTGTGGCAAGGACTTGGATGTTTTCAACAAGGATATCGTCAAGGATACTCGTGTAGAGACTCTGTTGCTGCCCGTTTTTGACGGAGTCACTTTCATCAAGTGGCGCAATCAGGAAGTCCGAGATGCCTAGACTCTAGAGGTTGGAATGTTGTTCCTGTTTACAAGTTGGGGGTCAGGAATATAGTCACGTGCTGTGACCTGGATGCATCGCTCGTGCTTACGCCCGGTTACGCCCGGTTACTTCTTTAGGTAGTAGTAGTACTTCCGATTAGGTAGCAACGCAGCTGATCCTTACCTTACCCCTTTTTGTACCTGCCGTATTACAACCACAAGTGCCCTGCATAGAACTCTACCAGGTACTTGAATCCGTAACCACCTCCTATACAACCTCACATTTCCTGTAATCAACTACCCTTGTCAATCCAACTTTGGGAACTCACCAAAGGATTTATTCCTATTTGGAGTCTACGTAACCTATGGGTGAATTACCATTTTATCAACTCCGAGGGATGACAAAATCATCATAACCATAGATTTATCTTAATAGTAGACAAGTGAAGGTAGGCAAACAATATAATTAAGAGTAATTCGATACAACGATGTCAATGGTCTTATACGTGTAACTTATCAACTTACTGGGACGCATTTCAATTCTTCAAATCGACGACTCTACTCTATATAGTCTACATACAGAACATACCTCACCTTACATACCTATTCAATATTAAGTCTTATCCAGCGTTCAATAAAAATGGCTCGAAGTTTTGTTCAGGGACCCAACCAAACCTACCAACTTATCTCTCATGCCATTCCCGGGGCCCCCGAAGAGCCAGACCACGTCCTCGTAAAGTTCGGGGCCGCCCCCGTGAATCGGGTCGATGTACTATCACTAACGGGAAAATATCCCGTAAAGCCGAAATTCGCCTTAGATGGACGACCAATCCCTGGGTTCGACGGTTGCGGCGTTGTGCAGGCCTCGACCTCCCCGCTTTTCTCGGCCGGAGATGTCGTGCTTCCTCGTCTCCTAGGGCAAGGCACCTGGCGGACGCATTCTGTACTCCCAGCAGCAAGTCTTATGGCGCCACTTCCAGCAGGAACGAGCCCTCTCGACGCCTCGCTTTTGCGTTCGGGAGCTCTCGTCGCCTGGCTGCTTCTGGAGGAGGTATCACGCCTGGATCAGGGAGATTACATCATGGTCAACGCTGGCACAAGCTGCGTTGCCCAGTTTCTCGCACAGCTAGCACGTCAGCGTGGGGTGCATGCTATCCTTGTTATTCGAGATCGAGAGCCAGAGGCGCTTGCCGAGGTCAAGGAAAGACTACTGTCACTCGGAGCTGTGGCTGTCTTAACAGAGGCAGAACTCCCAGTCAATTCCCCCCGAGATGGGCAGCACCAAGCCTTGGTAGGCAAGGTCAAATTGGCCCTAGATTGCGTGTCTGGCGCCATTGGCGAACAGATGATTGAATGGCTTGCGCCAGGTGGGAAGTTCGTACTGGTGGGAATGCTCGCGGGTGCGAGCACGGGCATGAAGATACGCACTGAGCACCTCTTCTATAAGCAGCTGTCATTCGTCCCTTTCAGAAGCTCCGAGGTTCTGAAGAACCTAGGTGACGAGAAAGTAGAGCAAATTGTAGCTAGGATTGCCCAGCTGTTCATTGACGGGAAGCTCAAAGCACCTCAGGTGAATACTGTCCACTGGGAAAATCGCGAGGCGGTAGAGCTTGAAGCAGCTCTGCGGGATGCTGTAAAGGAAACTCAGGACAACAAAGCGGGATACAAGAAGACTGTATGGATTTATTAGTTGCTTCTATAGTATCTTAATAATTACCGTATTTTAACCCCTCAGACTATGAATCGAAAAACCAATTTGTATTTCTCCTCCACCCCTCTAATATAGTACCACCTTATTAGAAGGCGATGTACATTAACCTTGCACAAAATTTGCTAACTACCGTTCCCCTTTTGGTCTTGAAATTTGCTGCACGCTAGGCGCTTAAGTCTATGCAGCAATAGCCACGATATCCCCGAACATTTTCCGTTGCTGCGACAAAAGAAACGACGAGTCAGTTTATTTCATTGCCAAATTATAGACTGAAGAGTATATGCTTACCGTGAAAGACACAGACAGGACGAGTGCGAGCGCCGCCGCAACATAGACTATAGTTGAAATTTTCATCAGTTACTGGATATTGGAATATGGGGCAAAAAAACATACCCGGAATGAAGACCTTTTGGAGGGCGCCGATGATAACATCTATAGCCTCGCTACGCAGTTCCGTCGATAGTGAGTTAAAGAAGCCATTGCTGGTTCCAGCAAGAGTAAGCTGCAGATCGGCAACTGGCGCTTCGGGAAAGAGGATAGTTAGGTCCTCGATGGCCTTGTTGACGAAAACCGCGCCAGAGACAGCCAACCCAAAACCAATACCACTTAGTTGTCCTATGATATAGTTAGTGCATTGAATTCCGATTCATCCCTAGTTGCAACTTACCAAGCATCATGAAACCAATAGCATAAGCCATGTCTGCCGCGTCGACCACAGCCTGAATCACGGCATATCCGGCCTGAATACTGCAACCAGTACCAATACCTACGAGGATCTCAAATCCGTATATCTGAGCTGGAGGCGTGTCGGGACTGATGCGAGCTTTTTGGTGTTAATAAACGACCTCGATGTTAACGCATATGGGCACTTACACAATAACACACCGCCAACCAAGGCCAAGGCACTGCCGATGACGTACCACGGCTGGAAGTAGCTCAGTCGCGACATCAAATGTCCATTTGCAAGAATTGCGGCGCTGAGGACGAAGATTAACGGGAGCAAGCGTACGGCGGCCTCGATAGCGCTATCGCCTCTAGTAAACTGGAAGTAAAGCGGGATATAGTAAATAGGGACAAAACCGGCAGTGTTGATGGCAGCAGCGCAGAAGAATAGTAGCACGGCGTTCCAGTTCTTTAAAAAGTGAACAGGGAAGATACGGTTAGCGGGAGTTGTAAAGATGCTGAAAACCTGTTGAAGGGCAAACACGATCATAAGGACACCCCAAAGGACGAAAAGAGCGATAATCTGCCCGCTGTTCCATGCGTACAAGACACCGCCAAAGTTGATGGCCATGATAAGTGTTATCAATGTGCCGACGAAGAGGATTGAGCCGACGAAGTCGAACTCACGGAGCAGCGCCATGGTCTTGGTTCCGGCTCGAGGCTTAAAGGACGGAATCCAGAACAGGTATACTAATCCGAGAGTCAGTAACAGGTATTTAGTAAAAATGGGAGACAAGTGTCTAAATATGGGTTGGTTTCCCCTAGGGCAGTAGAAGCGGGCTCCCGTGATGAAACATACCGGGTGCCATTAGGCCAGAAACACACAAATTGATATAAAACGCCCATCTCCACGTAGCCGGGCTTTCCACAAAAGCTCCTCCGATAACAGGCCCAAGCACTGTCCCTATGCCCCAGCATAACCCTCTTCGAGTACGGTTAGCGAATATCTAGAAGAAAGATTGGTATATATCATACACGAAGCTTAGATACCCGGGGCGCTCTCGGTCGGTGGTGTTAACCGATAGAAGAGTCATCACTCCTAGGTACATGCCATTACCGCCCATTCCAGCAAGCACGCGACCGACAATAAGCGCGTCAATGTTGGGGGCAGCACCACAGAGAGCTGAGCCGACATTGAATACCACGGATGAGGCAATATAGAGCCATTTCGCATTGAATAGGCCATATAACTTTCCAATTGGAAATACGCAAGCCGTTCCGCCGAGTAGAAATCCAACTGAAAGCCACGGGAGCTTAAAGCTATTCCCGAACGTATTTACAACGGCCTAGCAGATCCGTTAGCTTAATCTTTAGATGAGAAAGTGCTAGGTACGTTACCGGCGTCACATCAGCTACCACAGTATTGTCTAACGAGTATAAAAAGATACTGGAAAGGATGGAGATAACCACAAGCACCCACTATCGTCCTGTCAGTTGGCCGAGCCTCATTAAGTAGAATTATTATGCGGAACATACAATAACTCCATGGACTGGGCGTGGTGATACTTCTTCGGCGGCAACTTCAGCGGCGCTGGCTTCGTTCTTCACGTTCGCTTCGAGTTGAGACTGAGAGACATCGCCATCCTGGGTGCCGGAGTAAAGTTCCCCAGGCTTTTCTATCGTTGAGTTGCCTGACGACATGGCTAAGATACCTTGAATACCTTGAATACCAAAAGTATCTTGGAGGTCTCAATGAGAAAAGAAGCTGTCACTAAGAATATACCAACGAAGTGGGTGTGTACCAGTTAAAGGGAGCACGACTGGCAAGGTTCATAAGAGAAAAACGCGATTCACAGACAAGGCTTTTTGTGCATTAAAAGGAATTCAGAAGAAAAGAAACACAAGGAATATTACTACTTGTGGTTGGTGAACCGGGGCTTAGAAATCACTGTTATGGGCTGGCGTGGTGACAAACTGCTACTATACATTTCCACCCCAGGCCGACACACGTCAAACGGCTAAAGCACCCAACGCCCTCCATGATTAATTGCAGGAATTACCAAGACCAGGCCTCATTTGCAACTCCATTTTTACCAATAATCCTTACAATAGTGTCTATCTTTCATAAAAAATCTTCTGGGGAGTTTAGGTAATTTAACCAATAAGTTCAAGGGACTACCATATTGGGGTGACCAAAAACGAACCGGATGGGATTTTTAATGAGGGATGAAAAAAAAACAGCTAGGGTTCGATCAGCGGCCGGGTAGCATTTCAGCCCATCAATGCATGTACCCATGTACTACCCAAACGGGACTCCCCGGATCGCCTTACTAATTCCCTAAAATTGAGAGGGCATTTCCATATATGAAAGGCGGGGTGCCGTCATGTCGCTGATTATGGGGCATAAATATTGATTCTCAAACGCGGCGCAGACGACTTCGTGAATCCAATGCTTCCAATGCTTCCTGGCGGATGTCTTTTTACTCCTCACGGTTTTAGCTAGAGACAAATTTGCGTACGCGCATCTAGTAAATCTGCAATATTCTCCATTCAATCCAGTCTCCCTGTGACAGATAGATACATGAATCCATTATTTGCCTGTAACAACCCCGCCCAGATGCTTTTCCAAGTCTGGAATTTCACCATCGAGATCAATCCGCAACCCCTTCGTGATGCGCGCAATTAGTACATAGACGCCAAGCACAACGTAAACCTCAACAAGTTCTTCTACACTAAGCAGTTTCTTGGCCTCCTCAACGGTCTCCTTGGTATTATTGTATGTAGCAAGCTGCTCGTCCACGAGCCGAAGAATCGCCCGGTCGCGCTCCGAGAAGGCTGGTTCCGTAGCCACAGATGCCTGGCCCGAGTTTGCCGTCGTCTTCAAGGCTGTAAGCTTGGCCTCCGGCATGCCGTTAATGCGCGCAACCGGCGAATTCACGTCCCATTCGTATTCGGCGTCTAGCACGGCGGAGATGCGGAGAACGACTAGCTGCCAGTCTAGAAGCGGCAGGATGCGCCGATTGCCGTCGAAGAACGAGGCGTACACACCCATGAGACGGGGAAATGAGCCATGTGAGTGCCCGAGAAGATGGAAGATATTTCGGCGGTAGGGTAGATGAGTAATAGCTGCTGCGACCTCTGGCGGCGCCTTGTCGAGCTCGATGTATGGCACTAGACAGTTCTGTTCTTTGGCCATTTTGTGTGAATCTTAGAAGAATAACTATAACTCGCAAATTTGGTGTTTTTACGAGTTTAGTGAAACCACGATGCACGTCTCCTAGAACCGCGACATTTGAAGTGCATGGACTACTAGAGCTTCATTCTTTTTGTAGCCGCAGTGCGTACTTGTCATCCAATTCCTACAAGCTCATACATCTATCTAGTAATGTACAACTCGGATTGTCTCAAAATGTATTCTGGAAATGGTCATGACGGTTGGGATTATAATAATAGGTAGGTAGATAGGTAAGTAGTCTTGGTTTACACGTGCAGCTTTCCCCCTATACAAAGGTACCTAGGTACATACCCCTGGATCGGACGCTAAACTGTTTTTGTTTCCCCGAACTTCTTTCCCTTTTTAACAACCCCGGCCCCGCCCCCGCCGATTGAAATCGCCTCGGGGGCTGAATAATCATTGCCCCCCTATTTCTCTTATTTCCTAATACGGTAATACCTTTATTTTTTGAGGCCGAGTGTTTGAAATCCGATCGGATGCCAGTCTTGGCTTGGGATTGCTAGTTACTAGGTACCGAGACAAAAAAGTAACCAATCTGGATTGCCGACATGCCTAATAACACCTTGTCCAATTATAGTGCCCCCAAAATAGAACGTCGCCGTCGTCCAACTTTGAAAGGCTGTTAGCTGAAAGGAAGCCACCGTGCTCTCATAGTTACTATTACTAGCTTTAGCCATATACACATTTCCGCAAGGAGTCATGTCACGATTGAGGAATTAGTGAACATACTCAAGTAGGGTTTAAACATGCTTGTCTGGAGTTGTAGTTGTAGTCTCCAAGGAGCAGGCCGGCCGTGCACTTGAGATATCAAGGAATCGAAATCCCTGCAGCACAGTTCACCACAAGTGGAAGACACCTTTATACCTTCATTGGACATCTAGACTAGGTAGGCTCTTCTACAACTGTATTCGTGCCATCTTTACGAGGAGGCTGATTCACTGTGGCACGATTCGGGGCATATCGAGCCACTGGTTCCTCCTTTGGGCATTATGCGGGATATCAGCCCTACATCCTCGCATGTGGTAGTAGTATCAGCATTCTGGAGGATTCGTGTGTGAAGAGATCAATGATATGTTTAGGTAGTAAATAGAAATACATAAATGTCGCTAGATAAGGAGCAAATGGTCAAATATATCCAACGTCAGATATAGATATATGCCATACCAAGTTCTAGAAAAATAAAGCATTCAGAAGGACGAGATTTCCGAAAGACACGACGATGACTGAATATATCGACACAGGTACCCCTCATGTAGGGGCCTATCTGGCTGAGGCGTGGACTTGGGTAAAGTCCCACCCTTGGACAACTGTTATATCAATCATTCTCATTTCACTCATTCGGACTCGATACCGTAAGGGGTTGCGACGGGTCCCGGGCCCGTTCGTGGCAAGCTTTTCCAACCTATGGAAGCTCCGTGCGGCATGGAATAAGAACATGCATCGTGAGAACGTGCGTGTGCACGAAGACTACGGACCAATCGGTATGAGTTCTCACGTTATCCTTAGCTTGTATGTGCTTCCTTGTGTCTAACAGATGGGATCGGTATTAGTGCGGATCGGCCCAAACCACGTTTCCGTCGCTGATCCGGAGAGCATGCGAGTCATTTACGGGGTGCAGAAGGTGTTCCCTAAGGTGAGCCAAACTCTAATACCCCAGAATTCGGAACTCCTATCGGAGAATATAGCTGGCTAATATTAACTACTTTGCATCTAGACCGCCTTCTATCCACTGGCTGAAGCCGCTTACCAGGGGAAATTTCTTCCTACCCTGTTTACTACAGAAAGCAATGAATAGGTTAGTACTACGGCACATCCATGGCATAACCAAAAGAATATAATGAGTGGCATAGCACTAACATGTTGTCTAGTATGTATTTCAAAGTCATTCATCCCCATGGATGAAAGTTATCATCTATCCCAAGCAAAGACCCTTGACATACCACGTTCTGGTGCTCCCCACAACTATTCAAGAAAGATCAGCTAAGCTTATACCATGCAGCCATATGAAACTAAAGCGCGGTTCCGCGCGGGCATTCTCTATGGATACCGTTGTTGGATTGGAGCCTTTCGCAGATAAGTGCATCTCGGTGTTAATCTCACGCCTCCGGGACATTGCAAAAGAGGACCCCAAAGCTAGCATCAACCCGGTAGATTGGATGCAATACTTCGCTTTTGATGTGCTTGGAGAGATCAACTTCTCCAAAGACTTGGGGTTTTTGGAGAAAGGTGATGATGTAGACGGCATCCTCGCCGCTATTGGTGGCGTCCTCGTCTATGTGTCGTTGGTAAGCAACTCCCTCAAGCAAACCCCAAGATCCAGCTTAGATTCTAATGCAAAGTCTTAGGTCGGTCAAATACCCTTACTGCACAGATTCTTACTTGGAAACCCTATCTTTGAAAAATTCTTGCCGGCCCTTGAAAAGACAAACCAAGTCCTCCAGTTCTCGTTGCAGCAAATCGAGGAGCGACAGCGGAATCCGGTTCCACGCAAAGATATCCTTAGTCAGCTCCTTGAGACACATAACAATGACCCAGAGAGCTTGTCCATGCGCGAAATAATTGCTATCACAACAACAAATGTTATCGCCGGGTCAGACACGACAGCTGTCAGTCTTGCATCCGTCTTGTATTACCTGAGCAGATACCCCTACGCCAAGGAGAAGCTGGTTCAAGAAATCGACGATGCAGCCCGAGACGGAAGAGCTTCCAACCCTGTCACATATGCCGAAGCCACCAAGCTACCATACCTGTCAGCCGTGATCGATGAGGCAATGCGTATGCATTCGGCTACTGGCTTTATCCTCGAGAGACGTGTTCCCAAGGGCGGCGTAGAGCTTCACGGTATCCACCTCCCGGAGAACACGATTGTCGGGACGAACGGATGGGTGCTTCATCGTAACAAAGATGTATTTGGCGAGGACGTGCACTCGTTCAGGCCAGAACGTTGGATTGACGGTGATGCGGCACAGATCAAGGAGATGAGACGGAACCTCTTTTCGGTAAGTTTGGCAATCCCGAAATTCGCACAAAGACTCCTGTCACTGACTAAACTCCACAGTTTGGCCACGGCCCGAGAAGTTGCATTGGAAAGAATATAAGCATCTTGGAGATGTGGAAGGTGGTGTTTGAGCTATATCGGAATTTCGATATCGACCTTGCTAGCAAAGGAGAGTGGAAGGTGGCCGGTCATTGGTTTACACCCCAGAGTAATGTCAGAATGACATTCAAACCTAGAAAGTAAGTTGTAGAAGATACAATGTAGTATACTGGCCTAGGTATTATGTCGAGGTTGGTGAAAATTCAAGCGCCTCACCATTGCAGGAGTACATAGGTACCTACCTAACCTAGATAGCTTGAAATTAACCATCCTACACCCTTATTACGCGACCCTATGCAGAGTTAGGTACGCATCGTAAAGACTTGGCGTTAAGATGGAATTTGGAAGAGCTATGGATGTAGTAGTAGTAGTTTTTCAATTAGGATGCTGGATTGGGATGCTGAATTAAGATGCAGTGATATATTTCTCCTTTTTTAATTGATACAAACTCACAGTGACTAAGAAACTTGGGTATTCTACCTAACACACATGTATAATCTTTGGTAAAAGTATTCAGGGGAACAGGGAGAGGGTTTTAAGGACCAGATATGGTCCGCAGCACCGCCTGAAGAGCAACTTCAATATCCGTATTTGATTTCCCAAGTCTCCCCACCAATGCTCTGATTTTGGAACGGCGCGCTGAGCTACCAGTGATCTGGTTCACGCTGTCGATACGAGACAGCAAGTTTCGAAAATTGCGAATTTGGAGTTTTAGAAGCACCCGTATCATGTGTACCTGCTCCTCGTCCGAATACTGCGCGCGAAACTCCGCGCTGAAAAGCTGATTGTTGCACATAGAGCTGCTAGCTGCGATGCCCGATGAGTTGCAAAACAGCTGTGCGCGCGTGTCGACGGGAAAAGTCGGCTCGTCGATTTCCGATGGCGTCAGTGCGTTCGGCAGACTGCTTTGGTGGTCTGAGAGACCAGCAGCTGCTCGTCTGATCCGGCGATGCAGGCATTCAAAGGTCTCGGTTAACCTATCCGCGATGATTAAAAGCACCGTGTGAATTGCGGAAAGGTGAACGCAGTTCACACAATCGATCGGCTTGCAACATTGAGCAATCATCCACTTCTGCAGTTGCAGAACCTGGTCCAGAGATAGACTCGTGATGCCGAATTCGTCGTCATCAAGCTGCTGTATGACGCGCACGGCATCCTGCATACAGCTTTTAACAGTAACTGGCGTCAGCAATTGCTTCGTTAAGATAGGGGGGATAAGCTCTCTTGACATATGGGTGTCTTGGAGATGATTGCGAAGAAATCTATAAATCCTAAACACACCTGCATGAGGGAGTGGGAGAGCCGTTCCACAAGATTGAGTCGTCGCCGGTATTCTGACCTGGGTCGCTTGGTGGAGTGGCTAGGGCGTTTCTAGCTGCGCATCGTCAGTTTTATCTTGCAGTGGGTTTTCGCATCGCTCGCTTCTCAATAACGCCAATAACTAATATGAATAACAAACTGCATTCCGTACCATCGTGCGCATCATTCGCTATGTTCATATGGTTCGCTATAGCCATCGTGGAATTGCCGCTGATAGAGGCGCTGTCGCGACCGAGAGCCTCTAGGTCGAAATTGATGTTTTCATTGTTAAAGTCTACCCAAAGTTATTGGTAAGTTGGGGGTCAAGATGGATCGAGAAACACTGAAGTGGTACGGATGGAACACACAATTGAGAATGTTACTACTAGTAAACCCGCCGTCCGAGGGGTCGTGTTGATTAGTATCCGTGGCAGAGCTCGGTGACTTTGTCGCATCTCTGTTCTCCGATTCTATGAGGCCGTCCTCTAGCTCGATCTGTTCTTCCCTGTCGCTACCTCGTCTAGCGGACCCTTGCGTGGAGCCCAAGCGCGGCTTGGCTGAGATGCTCGGGAAGATGCAGGCTATGGATCGAGTTTTGCATCGGTCGCAAGAACGCCCCCGACCAGTGCATCGAATCTATTAGAGTGAGAAGTTGATCAAGTTGATATGTGACATTAGATAAGCATGAACGAAAGTAGAGACATTCAGCGACAGTGGACGAGAAAGGATAGGCGCCAGTAGGCGTTTTTGGGGAGAGACGGTGATTGGAAATCAAGAGGAGGGGGGAGAGAGGAAGGGGAGATAGATACAGAGAGATAGAGAGAGAGAGAGAGAGAGAGGCTAAAGAAGGGTACCATTCGGAGACTACCTTTTTGGCTTGACAAGCAATACAGGCGGCTTTGCGGATAGATCGAGTTGGTGCTGGAGTGCCCGCACTCGTCACGGCTACCTGCTCCATGGCCGAGTCATTGGCACCGTTGGGGTTCTTCAACGTGATGAACATGATGGTCTGTCAAATTCTGATACCGTTTCTCTATTTTTCTCGTGGCTGGCCATCTGCGAAGACGATGAAGAATAAGCAGCAGTGAAGGGCCGCCGCTGTGATTCTTCAATTCTTTGTTCCATCCTCGGGCACAAAACTCATCCGCGTTTTTATTGGTGGGTTATGTACATACACTGATCACGCCAGGCTTATGCCTACGTGCTCGCACTCCCCCCATGGTCTCGACCCTAGCTTCATTTGAACCAGCTCGGTCCGCGTAGGATGAATAGCCAACCTTGACTTGCATCTACGCATTTTCCACCCGACCAGGTCTAAATCCTGCCGCTACGAGGGGTAGATGATGCGAAATAGAGTACATAGGTACCTGCGTAAGCATCCCCTACATACAGCTGTCAACCCGCGGCACCTGATCTATATCTACCTGTCCAACTAATCATTATACATATCGATTTGCCTATAGACTTGCCTGTCTGGAGGTAAAAATAAATCGGGGGTTGATTTATAATTTTTTGAGTCAACCTCAACCCCAACCCAAACCAACCCCAGTCCAGTCCAGTCCTACCTATACGCCGCAGGCACCTCAGATCTGCACTGCAGGCCTACGGTCTGAGTGCTTACCCTTCCAACTTACCTAAATGCTACGTGTGCACTCCGGCTTATGTGCAACCAACGCAACGCAGGCGACACAGGACAATAAGTCCAGACCTACATACCTTACATACATGTACCTAGTATGTGAGCTTAACTAGGATTGTATACCTACCCAGGCACCTTACCTAATAGGTAACCTATCACCTTCGACGCCGATGTTTTAGGTAAATCTCGGGGCAGAGTGTATCTGGACTGCCCGGCAGTTGGTGAGACTAAATGAGTTATAGCGCATGCAATTAATTGATCGACTTGCGACGAGGTCCTTGGTCGAATCCCTTCCTTTTTGTTAAATGTTCCTCCTCGGCATTGACAATTGGAGATGCAAACAGATTTCTAATCAAGAGACAACATATGGACGGACTTAATCGGGATGAGGCTGGTCGGCTTCAGCTGAGGGGCTCGGGATCGCGTTACACACGTCAATATGTACTCAATTATTATAAGTTAATAGTTGAACGTGTTGCTTTAAGTCACCCATGATATCTGTCTCTTAATGCCCTCTACGAATCTAAAGATAAGATTGAAGCGTTTCCTGCATCCGTCGATTAAGTCACACACAGACACTCCCGTCCCTGGTGTTGTGCCCATCATCGAAACAGCCACCAACACCCATATTAACAACATGTCGCTCCCTAAGACATACAAGCAGGCTGTTTTCAAAGCTCAGGGCCAGCCTCTGGTGCTTGAGGATACCGAGCTGAAGCCCCCCTCGCATGGCGAAGTGCTAGTAAAGGTCGAGGCATGCGGCGTGTGCTACTCCGACATGTACGCCCAATATAACGGAATGGGTGGCGGTTTTCCTCTTGTCCCTGGTCATGAGGTGATTGGTCGTGTTGCTGCAGTAGGCGAGGGCGTTTCCGATTGGAAGGTTGGCGACCGTGTTGGCGCCGGCTGGCACGGAGGCCACGACGGAACATGCAAGGCATGCAAGAAGGGATGGTTCCAAATGTGCGACAAGCCCATCATCACTGGAGAGAATAGAAATGGCGGGTGTAAGTCACAGGGCTGTGTCTCATTAGAGAGGCGTATTAACTTTTTTTCGCAGACGCCGAGTACTGCCTTGTCCGCTCTGAAGCTGCCGTCCCCATACCGCCAGACGTAGATGCTGCCAAGTATGCACCTCTACTTTGCGCCGGTGTCACAGTCTTTAACTCCATTCGCCACATGGGCCTCCAACCGGGTGATACTGTGGCTGTTCAGGGCCTCGGTGGTCTAGGCCATGTCGCCATCCAGTACGCAAAGTACATGGGTTACCGTGTCGTGGCTATCTCACGTGGAGCTGACAAGGAGAAGGCCGCTCGAGACCTCGGTGCTCATGAATACATCGACGCTTCTAAGGGTGACCCTGGTGAGGCTTTGAACGCACTAGGGAGTGCCTCCCTTGTTGTTTCCACGGCGCGAACCGCAGATGCCATCACGCCTTTATTGAAAGGTATCGGTATCCTTGGCAAGCTGCTTATTCTGAGCGTCCCAGGCGAAGTTCCAGTAGATACATTCACCATGCTGAAATACGGTGTCTCGGTACAATGCTGGCCTGGTGGCCACTCGGGAGATTCGGTGGATGCAATCGCGTTCGCAAAATCTCACGACATTGAGACCGTCGTACAGAAATTCCCATTGAGCGAGGCGCAATCAGCTTATGGTATGTTCTTTCTAACCTTTCCAACATATGAACCGTCTAACCCTTATTAGATGCTATGCTGAGCGGCAATGTTCGGTTCCGAGCTGTTATTACTGTGTAGTCTTGAACTACTAGTATACCTTTACATCCCGTTGTGGAAACAGGGGTGGTTAAGTACGCTCTCTAGGGGGTTTTAATATTGTCTGATTGCAATGAAGTAGCTTCAAAAAGCCCAATATTCAGCAATAAAAGCCAAGTCAAACGATATTCTAAGATTTATCAGCTTGCATTAGTTGTAGCTTTGTACCGTGATTAATGTTATCCAAGTACTACAGATAGGTATTGTGTCTATTAAGATGCCGACTTATCAGAATTATGTTTGAGATTACTATCCGGACTGTTGACGACAATTTCCCACTTCGCTACCTACCTACTCTACACGTAATTCTCCAATTCCATGACGTTTTGTTTCACCGGGCCATGTCAATGCCCAACACGATATCCAAAGAAGTCTTGAAAAATGACCAATGGTGGCACATAACACCGAACGAGTTTCTAAGTTTAGGGAGTTCTATCCTTGCCCAGTAGGGTGTGTTCATCGGATATATTAAGTTATCATGCTTGTATTTGTTGCTTTGCCGTCTAGAGTCTAGTTAGCCTAAAGGATTACCTGCCTACCTAGGTAGGTATTGACTCATTAACATAATTACAATCATGTTTTTGCAAGAAACCCAATAGTAAATGTTGTGGCATTATGTATTTATCAATGAGTTTAACTGGTAACAGCCAACACGATTCAGGTACCATGCGTACCTAGGAACCTATACGCAACCACGTTTGCAGCAGGTGCCCCTAAATGTGCACTACGCTAGCCCCCTGATCCAGGTAGCTGGAATATGCAGGTAGATAACCCCCTTGTCAAAAATAGGCATATCACTGCATACCGCCTGTTGGAACTCTATCGATCCTACAAATACAGCATTGGTACCCCTTGTGAGAGCAGAAAGATCCGCAGATGCTATTCTGGTTGGAAGGTAAGCCGCAGAAGTTGCAAGAGTACGTAAGCTCCTAAATACTCCAGGAAGCTAGAAGGATGTTTATAGCTAGATGTTCAAAAGTTACACTATAAGGTCATGGCAAAGCTCGTACACTTTGTAGCCCGCGTGTTACCCCAGCTGCACGGCATGATCCCCCACGTCCGGTAACATCGACATGCGTGCAGAGGTGTCTCCCAAGTCTAAGCCAACCAATCACTATGAGCTTAACTATCATAAGGCCACCCCCTTGTCAGTACATAGGGGTACTTATCGGTAGCGCTGTGAGTTCCTATTTCGGTAAAATATCTTGGAAGTCAGCTTTGTCATTGGTGAATAACTCTGGGCCAATGTAAACCTCGGGTACTTACAGGGGGTGAGGCCTTACGACAGTCAAGCTGATTTCGCTCCTGGATACATATCGAGCAACTACAACTTCAATAAGTGGCAGCATTACGGGGATGTGAGCAGGGGGGCCGAAACCTGTCTAGGAACAAATATTTCCGAAGAGTCAAAAGCAGAATCATTTAGGACTTTAGATGTGCGCCTAAGTTTATTACGTACCTAGATAATATCTAGGCATCCTGGGGTATTAGGATGTAATCTATTGATTGCAACGATACCTACGTGGAAATTTGTATTACTCTTGGGGTGGTGTCCCTTGCACTGCACGCTTACCTCGGTACTACGCTGTCTTTATTTACTGTTACACAAGGTCTGGTACCATACTTGACTACAAACTTGAAGCTTATTCATATAGCATTGATTGGTATACTTCTTGGGGAGAATTGATGAATGTTTTCATTGAATTGAAATTGTTATGTTATGTAAAAGGGGGCAGATAGGATTCACGGCGAAGAAACGCGCTTCGAGGATAGAACCACCTCCTTGCGGGGAAGGGGTTCTAAGGAGGTGGGTAGAAAGATTACTAATAGGACTACCTACCTATTTTCATGTTTATATACGTTGGTAGTCTTATACACATTGCATGTTTAATCCCAAGTGCCTTAAAAAAGCTAAGCTTCAAACATTTGCGTTCTACTTTGCTGGTTTTTTACATTCGTTCCGGAGTCATGTCCTCGTTCCATTTTTCATTCAAGGCCATACACCAATTGTTACCTAAGCATGTACTTTCTCACAGCTTTTATAACTAAGAACATAGGTACCTAGAATTAATTGAGTTAGAAACGATATTACCTCCTACCAGTTCCCTTATAAAAGGGGGGCTTGCGAAAGTAAGCCGACAGTTTATTTTCTAGATAATACAGAGAAATAAAGCTAGTTGGCTGTGCAATCGTACACCTAGGATTACACTAGAAGTTATCAAAAAAGTTGTTATAAACTCACCAGTGATCGTTTGTGGTTATTGGTATCCTAGTACTTAAAAATCCAAATCTTCTTCCCTCGTGTACCTAGTGTCTCAGATGTCTCATTTATAATATCACCTAAGAATGTTGGCAACAAAACCATTCTCAGTGCGGTCAAATACTTGGGTATCTATGTTTGGGTTGGTTTAATAATAACTGATAGACAGAATAGCATATCTCGCCTGCTTTCATTGGAAGAGTTTGTGGGTGTGAGTATTGCTTTCTAAGAGGTCAGGTGTTATCAGCTTGACTGTCATAAGGCCTCACCCCCTAGAAGTACCCGAATCTACATGACCCAACTGTAGTTCACCAATGGCAGAAACTGACTTTCAAGATCTCTTACTGAAATAAGAACTTGCAGCGCCATGGCCAAGTACTATTAGGTAAATGCAGGGGGGTGAGGCCTTATGACAGCCCAGCTGATAGGTACTCACCTATACGAGGGGAGTAGCAACAAAAGTATATAAGTATGATGATGCCTTAGAAGTCTGAGAGTTTGAACAAAGCGCTTTAATATTCTCGATGATAACTTTGCTCGATACTTGAAAGGTATTGTGAATAGCTCCTAATATATAGATAATCAGACTCGCTTGCATTATAGTCGCTCTGCTGTTACCACAATTGGAAACCCTATGTATACGGCCTCCCTGTCGTGATACACATACACAATGGTTCATACTATAGGTAAGGTAAAACCCCTGGCGTTGGGATCCAGCCATCCATACAGGCAGATTCCTTTGTCTTCCAAATCACTCCTTTGTTCCCGAGAGCTTAGGAACATTCCCTCCACAGGTGACAACCGGTGACAACTGGTATATCCAGTGGTATACATGTAACTATCTAACACTCTGTTAGAAACTTCTGGAAACCTCTTTTGGTATCCTAGAGAACGATATTACTTATAACTACACTAATATTGGCGGCGGAACAGCTGGTCTCATTCTAGCTATGAGGATGGTGGAGCAGAGTGCCGTGAATGTGGCTGTCATGGAAGCCAGGACCTTATGGGTTTGAAGTTAGCAGACCCCAGTCGAATATAGGCTACGGACTATTTTTACGTTTGGGAAGAACACTGACGACCGACGGCCATAACCTGATTGGGGGTATAATAACATCCCATTACTTCATCAGATTCATGCTAGATAGTTACATGTACATCACGGGATGTACCCGATGATACTCGTGGGTGGGAACTGATAGGGCATATTTCGGAACTTTTAGGAACAAAGGAGAGTCTAAGGAGCCTAAGAAAACGTACCTGTATGAAGAACTGCATCCCAACGCCAGGATAGCTTAGAGGCTTGTCGCGGAATAACGTCTAATTTACCCCTACCTATGGTATAAACTAGGTAGTGAACATGTGCATCATGAAAATTCCTGATGAAATATTATAGGGGCTTGTAAAGTTTCTATTGATTATAGCAGGAGAAGGATACCTAGAGCTAGCAAGTCGTCAAGCCGAGACTACATGGTGTATCAACGACCTTCCATCAGCACCAGCAACATGTGGGCAGATGCAGTTCGAGACAAGAGTTATATGTTTGACGAGTTCCTCCTCCTTTTCCCCTTTAAGAAGAGTGGTCGTTTCACGCCTTCAAATAATGACTTGCGGTTTTCAATCACATCTCCTGAATATGATACCTCAGTTCTGAAAGACGCTAACTATGGAAGATCCCTTTCCCTCGCGCTTTCCAACTATGCCTACGCATTTGCTACTCAAGCAACAGGTGGACTAAAGCATATTAGTATTCCATTAAGGAAGGTGTTCCAAGAAGTGTAATTGTTCAGACAGTTTTATAACATGCTCATGGTTAAAGCTGATATTATTCTCAAAAGTCCCTGTTGTACTGTTAAGGAGTGACTGCTAAAATGCAGATGCGTTGCCGTCATTTCGATAAGTAGTAGACAGTAACAATGTATACCTATCTAATCTTGACCTTGTAAAACTACTATCAAGGTCATTCTTTACCCCTTTATACCTAATTGTAACCCCATAGGTTGCCATGGTTGCCTCACTATAACCCTTGCTTCTTCTTTAGCTTCGATTATACCCCTGACGATTATGGTGCAAGATTCTTCTAAAATACCTTTTTTTCTTAAAAAGGCCCCCAATACCCAGATAGGTACACTGTTTACCACCCGGTAGTGGCCAATAAGGTTGTGTTCAATGGCAAAAAGGTTATTAGGGTCCAGGTGAGTATGATAGGATCTCACTATACATTATCTGCCCGCAAAATTAGTTTCTAGTAAGACCTCCAGATCACCCTAGTTACTACACGTTTTTAGACCGGGCTCGAATGTCATATCTCGGTTATGTCCATTGCTTCTACATTATCGGCGAAGACAGGAGGTAGATACTAGCATTCTAGCAGTGAGTGGCCAAGTCAAGGCGACTACCAAGGAAACGAGACAACAGCTATAGCCATGTTGCTCCCCCTACATTGACACCAATACGACAGATCGCTATTGTTAGCATACTGTCGATTATTTGACAAGAATGTGCAAAATCACATATACTTTAATACGATACGCAGGGTTAATGTTCTAACGACCTTGTCCCTCTGATTCCCGCTTTCTTACGCCGAGCAGGTAAAACTGTTCGATAACCATGCTCCAGGGATGTTATCGAACCCGAACTCAGATCTGCTTTGGTTTCAAAAGGTTTCTGGCAACTTGCAAGGGGGGTTGGCTAATAGAACATGTCCGATCTTAGCTAAGTGCTCATCGGTCTGGCCCAAGGTCGAGATTATCACAATAGGCTCTTATCTGGGGTCTGGAAAAGACTTGACCCATTTGGATCTAAATAGCAGTTTCATTTATGCATCTTTTGCTGTTGTTATTGCTGTGTCTTATTCCCGCAATACTGTTAGTAAAAGTTTCTATGTTAGAAAGGCTAATTAAGTAAAATATCTCCTTAGCCTGTGTTATACGGGGATTGGCGCCAAGAAGTTGTTAGCTAACTTATGCGGTTATAGCTAGCGGTTAAAATAAGGTATTAAGATATTATTAGAACATATATAAGTTAAAAAGATAGCGCTTATATATGTAAGTTGCATTAATACGAGGATATTTAAAAAGCTTAATGTATTTTATATTATTAGATTTAAGCATAAATAGGTTTAAAGATTTTTACTTAAATTACGAGAGGGATTAAAAACTTTAAAACTTATAAGAATTATTAAATAAATTTAAATATATACTTTAAGTTTAAACCTTTTATTATAAATAATTTTTATTATTTTTAAAGGAATTATTTTAAAAGTAATTAATAAAATATTAAGCTAAATTTTTAAAAAAATTACTTATTTAATTATTTTATTATTTTATATAAATTATTTATAAATCTTTTATAATAAACCACTTTTTTTTTATCGTAATAATAAAAAAAAACTTAAAATTATACCTTTATTATTTTTAATTTATTATTTCACGCAGCTTAATATAAATTATTATTTTTACCTCGTTTATTATTTTTAAATAAATATTTATTTTAATGCTTATTAAAAAAAAAAAGATTACGATTTTTAATTATTAATAATAACTTTTATTTATCTTTTAAAATATATAAAAAATTCGAATTTATTTTATTATTAATATATTTATTAATATATTTATCGATAAAATTATTAAGGTTTATTAATTTTATATTATAATTATTATCTTTAAATAAGGTATTTTTTTTTATCGATAAAATTAACCCTCGAATATTTAAAACTTATCGTCGTTTATAAATTAAAATCAGATTTTTTATATAATTAATTTATAATATAATTATTATATATTTTAATATATAATTAAAAAAGCTTAGCTTTAAAATTTTTTAAGCTTTTATTAAAACATAAAATCTAATTTTATATAACTTTTAAAAATTTAATATAATTATAAATAAAAATAAAAATATAATTTAATTTAATATTATTATATTTAACTTTTTTAAATAACTATTATAATTATATTAATAAATAAAAAATAACTTTTTAATAATTAAATTATTAAATGTTTTTATTAAAGTGTTAAAATTATAAAATTAAAATTAGCTTTAATAATTTTATAACGATATTTATAAATTATATAATATTATTATATTAATACATCGATACGAATTTTAAGCTATTAAAACGTAAATAATATAATTTATTAAATAAGTTAAAAAATAAAGTAATATTTTTATTTAATAAATTTAAAAATTTATAATTATTTTTAATAACGATTTATAAATGCGTTAAAAAGCTATTAAATAATTTAAAAAAATTATTTAACGTTATTAAAAAAACCTTTAAAATTTACGTAAAAAACTTTAAAACTAAATTAACTTAATCGAGAATATTAAATAATAAATAATAATTAAAAAAAAATAAATTTAAAGTTAAAAAAATTAAATTTAAGCATTTTTTATTAAATAAATCGATTTTAAATATTTAAATACTTAAATACGATAAAGTTTAAAAAATTTTAAAGCTTATATTTAAACCACTTTTATTAAATTTTAACGTAAAATAGTAATTAATAAACTTATTAACGTTAATTTAATAATTAAAACCTTAGAAAAAAAAATAAGCGTTTAATTTTAATCGTAATTTTTTTATACTTATAATTATTATTTATTTTATATTTTACAGTTATTTTCACTTATTTTATTTATTTTTATAAAACGCTTTTAAGCATAATTTTAATTAAATGAAAACTTAAAAATTAAACGTATTAAATAAATTAATAAAAATATAAAAGCATAATTTAAATTTATTAAAAATACTTTATTTATATTAAAAATAAATAAAGAAAAAAAAATATTATTACCGTTTAAAAGAAAGTTAAGGGTTTTAAACTTTAATTTTAATAACTTAAGTAATAATAATAATAATTTGCTTAAATTCCGAGAAAAAATTTCATTATAAAAACTATTTTTATTTAAATATAACGTTTTAAAAGGAAATTAAAAGCCGTTAAAAAATAACATTAAAAATAGATTATTATTAGCATTAAAACGATTAATTTAACTTATATTTATTATTATTAATTTTATTTATTTTAATAAACCTTTTACTTATAATAATAAAAACTTATTTAAGTTTAAATTTTAATAAATAAAAGTAATTTTTTACTTAAAAATTTATTTTAAAAGTTTTTTAGAAAATTATTATAAAATTAATTAAATAAGTTTACTTTTAATTAAAAAAGCTTAAATTTAGCATTAAAAAAAAATTAAAGATAATAAATAAAAGTATAAAGATAATTAATGATTAAATTACGTAAAAGCTTTTAAAAAACGCTTTATAAATTTTTTTAAAAAATATTATAATATTAAAAAAATTTTAATGCTTAAGTATAAAAAAGATATTTTTAATTACTTAATAAAATTATATGATTTTAATTAAATCGTAAAATAATTAAAAATTATTTTTTAAACTTATATAATTTAAATATTATTTAATAATATTATTAAATTAATTTACTTAAAAGAAAATAACGTATTAAAAAATAATATTAATTTTATATAAATAATTAAAAATATTAATTATATTTATAAAAATATATTAATTAATTTAAAAATATTATAATTAAAAAAAAACGGGTTTAATTTAATAAAAAAACATTTAAAATTAAGCTAATATAAAGGTAAAAAAAATCGTTTTAATTTAAATTAAAATTAATTTTTAAAAACTTTTTAAAATTAATTAAAATAAAATAATAAATTAA